>CM055902.1:20371548-20474048 GCA_029582155.1 Panopea generosa
TAATCTTTTCGACAAAGTGGAGGACATTATTGCAAAGTAAAACACAAAATGAACATAGTATGACTAGTCGTGATATTACTTTTGGGAATTTTCCATAAGTTTGTGCTTTTTGTGTTCCTGTATATAGTAACTGTGGATTTATCTGAAATTAACTTTAAATTAAAAAAAAAACACTTTGCTATTTAGAACAGTGATCATTAAATCAAAGGTATATAAAGGATGATCTTTCTTGTGATTACACAAATATGCAGCTTTTTAACTAAATAATTGTGCTTCAAACAGCTAATTGTGGAGTATTTTAATAAATCACCCAACCTTGCTGATATTATATGTGACTTACAGTAGTATGGATAAGAGACACTGCTACGATGGTGACCTGTTATAGAAACGTTGTATGACAATATTGCTGGATATATTTATGAGAATATAAAATTTGGACTTTAATTTATTAATTCAAATATAAAGTAAAAATAAATATTATAAAATCTAAAATTTAACAATGGACAAGAAGATATTTGACTCCATTAGGGAAGATCACTGTTATAAAAAATTTGCTATTGCCTATTTTGAATCATTAATCTGTAGCATTACCAAATCCTAATGAAAATATAATCAAAGAAATAAATTCCATGTTTTTATGCTTTCATATGGGGCAGGACAGCCGAAATAAAACAATAAGTTTCACCAAACAATACATTGAAGGTGGACTGAAAAGTATCAACATTGAAACATTTATTTTAGCACTTAAGGCAACATGAATTAAGAGACTACTACGTATTGGGGAAACCTGGAGTGGAATAATAGAACAAGAAACTAGTTTATCAAATCTTATCAATTTTGAAAATGCTTTCACAACAAAATTAGCAATACATTCTGGTGGGATGTTCTTAAATCACACACTAGCATAATTAAACAAAACAACAACCTTAAAACAGTTACTTCAGACACCAATATCTCAAAATAATAATTTGCTAGTAGGTGGAAAACCCATAATAAATAAGCTATGGAATGAAAAGGGTATATATTTTATTAATGATATTGTTTCAGAAAAAGGAGAGCTTTTGACAGAAAATGAATTTAAAACAATATACAGCATAAAAACAACTATATACAGTTTCGCGAAATAACACAAGCATTAAAAAAAAATAGCAAAGAAATATGGCATAACCATCAACAATAAAAAGATGCCAAATCCACTTTTACCCATCAATTTAAATGTATACTTTAAATCTATAAAAGAGGATGCCAACATTTTTACAATGTTTTAAATAATACTGATAAAGTACCCACTTCAAAATTTCAATGGGAGCAAATCTATAATATTTCTGAGGAAACATGGAAAGACATATTCTTATATACAATTGCATACCTGGGTCTACATTGAATGTCAATCTACGACAGTAGATCTCAATTTACGATTGTAGACCTCGGTCTACATTGAATGTCAATCTACGACAGTAGATCTCAATTTACGATTGTAGACCTGGGTCTACATTGAATGTCGATCTACTATTGCATATCTCGGCCTGCATTGAATGTCGATCTACGAGTGTAGTCCTGGATCTACATTGAATGTCGATCTACGAGTGTAGACCTGGATCTACATTGAATGTCGATCCGATCTACGAGTGTAGACCTGGATCTACATTGAATGTCGATCTACGAGTGTAGACCTGGATCTACATTGAATGTCGATCTACGATTGCAGATCAACGACTACATTGAATATTTGTCTACGACTGCAGATCTGGGTAATCACTGAATGTCGATTTACGATTGTAAACCAGAGTCCTTATTGAATGCTGATCTACGGATGCAGATCAGAGTCTACATTGAGTGTCGGTCTACGATTGCATACCTGGATCTACATTGAATGTCGATATACGATTGCATACCTAGGTCTACATTGAATGTCGATCTACGATGATTGCAGATCGGGGTTTACAATGAATGTCGATCTACGATTGCATACCTAGGTCTATATTGAATGTCGATATACGATTGTAGACTAGGTCTACATTGAATGTCGATCTATGATTGTAGACCTGGGTCTACATTGAATGTCGATATACGATGATTGCAGATCGGGGTTTACAATGAATGTCGATCTACGATTGCATACCTGGGTCTATATTGAATGTCGATATACGATTGTAGACTAGGTCTACATTGAATGTCGATCTACGTTTGCAGGTCAGGGTCTATATTGAATGTCGATCTACGATTGTAGACTCATGTCTACATTGAATGTCTATATATGATTGCATACCTGGGTCACCATTGAATGTCGATCTACGATTGCATACTTGGGTCTATATTGAATGTCGATCTAAGATTGTAGACCTGGGTTTACATTGAATGTCGATCTACGATTGCATACCTGGGTCTTCATTGAATGTCGATCTACGATTGTAGACCTGGGTTTACATTGAATGTCGATCTACGATTGCATACCTGAGTCTACATTGAATGTCGATATACGATTGTAAACCTGGATCTACATTGAATGTCGATATACGATTGCATACCTGGGTCTAAATTGAATGTCGATCTACGATTACGAATCAATGTCTTTGAATGTCGATCTACAAGTATTTCCCTATTCTCATACGATTTCAATACATTAAAATTATGCAACGATTCTTTATATTTACACTTTGTGTCAATACACTCGTGATCGAACCATTTTTTGTATCACTATTACGAATACAATACCATGTGTGATTTTTTATAAAGAGGAGCGGCTACTTCGCGTAAAATTTTAGAAAATTGTACTATAAGGTTATTGATACTACCATTGTTATTTGGGTCAACATTACCTATTGAAATTGAAATTGACTATTGAAATGCGGCAATTTACCAATTATTTTTTTACGAAAAGAGTCCCGTTTCACGTTCATTTGGGTGTTATAATATACTTGACTTAATATAATTATAGCCTGAGTTCGTTCAACAGATCATAACCAGTCCTCACCTATCTATAATTGTCAGTATTCCTGCTGTATATTGGATTAACACACCTGGTTAATTGGCATGCCGCATAACACAATAATAAATTATTAACGTTGACGAAATCAAGAAATTATATAGAGAAGGAAAGACGACTGATTGCTGTGTTGTGAACGCTCCCGTGTTCACGCAAAATCTCGCAATATCTCGTTTTTAATTATCTTCGCTTCCATTCATCTCAGAAACACAAATCAAAATTTGTAGACTGCAGAATGACTATACAAGTCCTTGTTGAAACCACTGGTTTTATAGAATTTTAGTCTGATATTGTCTTACATATGAAAAGAAAGGTGAATAATAAAAAGGTCACTGTACAATATAGATTTTATTGTGCTCGTCAATGTTGTGGTGAAAACCTGTATTTACAAGTTTTCACCACAACATTGACTCTTACAATATTAATCCATATTGTGTACAGTGAACGTATAATAACATTATAATTTTCAGTTATGGTCATGTTATGATAGTGGACAATAACAGGGATCTTTCCATTGTATACTTCAAAAGGACACTTTATTGCTTGCGGCGTATATTTTTAACTAGACGAGAAACGGACATATTCTGATTAATGCCAACGTAATGCCATTTTATTTATGGTCAATGCATTTATTGGCATCAGATTTGTTTAAACGGTATTTCATTTTTTTTTGTATTTCAGAAAATAACAGTTTGTAAAGAAATAATTGGAAACGACGGGGATGAAGTGTTTTGTCTGTAAACGGAAATCTTTAGGATTAGGTACTTTGCAAATTGCACGATTGATGATTGTTACTTTGGGTGTTTTTGTTGGACTTCAGTTTATGTACTTGTGGCATACACAGGGCCGAGGTAAGCTTTTTTTTAAAGTATATATTAATGTGTGAGCGTGCGCGCGCGTGTGCGTGCGTGTGTGTGCCAGCGTCCGTGTGTGTGCGTGTGTGCGTGCGTGCGTGCGTGCGTGCGTGCGTGTGTGTGTGTGTACACGTTGTCACATCCTTTTGTTTTAACAGTGTCTCTCGGTATGTAGTTAGATACCCTGCTTGTAATATACAAATGTTTTTGGTGAAATAGATTATAATGATAGTATTATGCTATTGTTCTTGACTTTATTCATTTTCGTATTGTTAATGTCAGTAACAAAACAAACTACGATTTAATAGTGTCTGTAATTAAACGTTTTTTTTAATTGAATTTATATGGTGGCGTAGTTCTGTCACAAGTTATCTACTTACCTAACGCGATTAGTTTCTAGTTAACCACATACTTTTTGCGAAAATATCTAGTTATCTAATAAACTAACACGAACATTTTCTAGTTGAGATAAATATCTTAACTAGAATAAATGTATGTTAGTGCCTATTACTGCCACCACTTATCTAGTTAACTATCGCGAAAAAAATCTTGTTATCAAGATAACTAACGCGATAAATTTCCAGTTAAGATAAGTACCTTAACGTGAAAAGTTGCCGTTTTACTGCTGTGCAACTGCCACCATAAATCTACTTAGCTAACTGAATAACTAGATAATGTTCGTGTTACCAGTTATTTAATATTCGCAATACTTGGTTTTCACTCATTAAATCGCTTAACAGTCTCTATTCGAGTGGTTACGATTGGTTTGTAAAGTAACGGGCATGGATGAGGGTAGTTCAAATATAGTACATGTATATACATGTGTTGTCTAGTATATCTTCTAATTTTCTTAGCCAAAGTAGCTTGGTTTACATTGCCATTAGTCGGTACCTGTTGTTTTTGGGATATAGTTTATATAAATGGTTATTGTTAAAAATGTCAGGTGAAAGTTTGATTAGTTTTGAAGAAAAAAATCTCCATAAGTAATTTGTCATTTACCAAACTACCACACACATGTCCTGTAAATGACCAACGTCAATTTAAAACTATCTGTCTGACAAGGCTTTTTTAATCAAAAGCACTATTAGAAAGTCTTGTTGATAAATAACGACTAAACAATAAACAATAGACAATATTTTATTTGAGTAATGTAGGCCTCCGGCCATAATACATTTTTTTAACACATAGTAAACGTGGAATCTAACAAATAAACATTCATAATACAAACATTATAATTTCAATACAGTTTTGATATAATGAATGCAATATATTTGTATATATATATATATATATATATATATATATATATATATATATATATATATATATATATATATTGTTTTTTTAACGTATTGACTGTTCTGTTGTTTTGCTCGTGATCAATGGTTGTGTCTATCTTATTTTAAATATTGAAAAAAGAAAAAAAGTAATACACAATTTCGACATTTAATTCAAGTCATTATGTTTTTAAGTCATTTTGTTTTAAGATTGGAGGTAAAGAGTTCTTTTATTAAACATCTCAAATACAAACTTTGCCAGTTTTGGTATCTTGTCAGAATTAGCTGTACTCATCAAACTGTAGAATTCATATACATTATGATAGTTGTGATCGTTATAGTTAATAATATCAGCAAGATATTGGTTACGTAGATCGTTGTAAAAGGTACATGTCATGACAGTTTGAAATTCATCTTCTATTTCTTGTGAGTTACACAAAATACATACTCTGTCAGCATAAGCAACATTTGTATGTCTCCCTGTTTCAACAAATAACGAATGTTTTGAACAACGCAGTTTTGAGAGTGCAATTTTATATTTTAAAGGGATTTTCAAAGTAAAGTATTGCTCAACGTTTAGTTGCGTTTTAAAGTGCTTATAATGAATAGCTTTTCTTGATCCATGGACATCAGCGTGCGAATTTTGCAGAGCACAATCTGTTACACGTTGTTTAAATCTTAAGATAAATAAATGATCATCACCAATGTCTTGTGATATCCAAGCGAAACCAAACCCGTATTGAAAAGTAGTGTTTTGGCCTTCGTAGCCCAAGTAACTCTCCCAGCTTCATTTAAATGACGTAACATAATATAGCATTGCTTAAGGTATCTTGAATTGTTCATTTTGAGAAGACGTAACCAGTACTTCACACACTTACTATATTAATTTATAAACAATGGAAACCTACCACACTCACCTCTTGAAAAGGCGTGAAATGTATTTTTGAACAATTTTAAATAGTGAGTGCAGAATTGATTATGTACGTTTTCAATTTGCGTTGCGTACTCAAAACCCCATAACTCTGATCCATAAGTGAGGATAGGTGTGACCATAGTGTCGAATAACTTAAAAAGTTCATTTTGATCAAAATATCCAACATTTTTTTGAAGTTTATAAATAGAAACTATGGCCTTTTTACTTTAAACGGCGAGCATATCTTAAGCTTTCGACCATATTAGTCTTGGTGTAATGTATAAGCCCATAAATTTATAGCAAGGAAAAGTTGTGATATTTGTCCCGTTATATGTCCAGATTTCATTTCTGCGTAAATAGCCGCCGTTTCTAAACATTATGATTTTGGTTTTCTTAAGATTAATTTTCATACCTGTTCTGTTACAAAAATTTGAAATTATATTAATCTGCGATTGTAAAAGTCGAACAGTATCACTGCAGTTGGCAATGTCATCAGCATACAAAATGGCATATATATCTTCAACTTCTTCAGTTATATGAATACCATTTGTACATGATTGTTTCAATTCATCAATTAAATCATAAATAAAAAGATTAAATAAAATCGTGCTTAATTTACATCCTTGTCTGCAACCAATATTACAGTTAAACATCTGTGTATACTTGTTATTTCCATATCTGACACATGATGAAAGCTTAGTATACATTTTATGAAGGAGGGATAAGAGTTTCCCACCCATTCCTTTAGGAATAAGACTATTAAATAAGTATGCATGGTTAATTGTATCGAACGCTTTGGTAAAATCAACAAATAAACAATAAAATCTCCCACCTTTTTTGCTTAGATATTTCTTTACCATTGCT
Source organism: Panopea generosa (assembly GCA_029582155.1). NCBI lineage: Eukaryota > Metazoa > Mollusca > Bivalvia > Adapedonta > Hiatellidae > Panopea > Panopea generosa. The sequence goes on from CM055902.1 coordinate 20,378,443, forward strand.
TGAAATTTAAATAAATCATCAATAGTTGAATACCCATTTCTAAAACCAGACTGAGTTTGATCAATTTTATTATTATTTTCTGCCCACTCGTTAAATCTATTAAACATCGTTCCGGCTAAAATTTTATTTAAAGTGTCTATGAGTGAAATGCCACGGAAATTGTTTGGATCATTTAAATTTCCCGCTTTATGTAACGGACAAAGAATATTTTGTCCCCATGCTTCAGGAAAGCTCGAGGTGTCTAATACCCTATTATAACTATATATTGTTTAACAATAAATATACTATAAACTATTGTAGAAATGTGTTTATTGACAAGGATGCCCTCGCTGTGTAACTAGACTTTATACTGATATTTTCAACTAATTATTCTCAAATTCTGTTCATTCAGTAAACGTATTTAAATGGCAATAGCTCCGCTAAAAGCTGATGAATATTTAACGTGCTAAATGCTTAATCAGGGCTTCTAACTAAATTTTTATCATTTTAACTTAAAAGAAGAACAATAACAACTTCAGACAAATTTGTTAAATAGCAGTGACTGTGCAACTCTGTACTATATTACTATAATGTATATCTGCGGACATGTGATGTACAAGTGTTTTTACTGTTACACTTTTATGATTTTATGAAAGTATATATACTGCTATTTACTAAACGGATGTTTATGTTGTATCATTACGTTTATTGAATATACAAATTGAAATACAATGGCTGGACTTTACACCAAGTGTTTATCTTCAATCACTACTACCTTCAACCGTTACCGGTAGAGCATAAACCACTTAACAGTTAATATTTTAAAATGCTTTTAAATATTAATTTTAACTAACATTTATCTGAACTTATTTTCGATATATCTGTACGTAATTGACCATACCATTAAGTCCCTCAATGGCTATTCCACTTCCTGTTGAGACGAACAGCATCTCTCTCTCTCTCTCTCTCTCTCTCTCTCTCTCTCTCTCTCTCTCTCTCTCTCTCTCTCTCTCTCTCTCTCTCTCTCTCTCTATATATATATATATATAAATATATATATATATTTATATATATAATTGTATTCTGTCACATATTTAGTAGATTGATTTTGGGAGACATATTCACAAAAGCTTTAAGCTTTCTTCTGAATCCCTTTCATAATTGTTTACACATGTGTTAACTAATATGTGATATTTTCTCAATGTAATTGTATACTATTTTAAGAATAAAATATGTTTAAACTAACCATTACCGGTAGGACAAAACATTTCATCGATATTACAAAATACACAAGAAATGAAGCAAAACAATAAAAAGCTATATCCCAAAACAACAGACGCCGGCTAATGGAAATGTAAACCAAGCTAATTTTACTAAAAACATTAAAAAATATACTAGACAGCACATAATCTATATGGTCTCACCATTAAAATAAAAGTAAACATCCTTAGTTATATTTAAACTTCCCTCAACCATCTGCACTGCTTTACAACCAATCGTAACCACTCGACCCTTTCTGAGAAAAAGGGAATGCTTTGTGATTTATTGAGTAAAAACCGAAGTATTCCGAATATTAAATAACTAGTAACACGAACATTATCTAGTTATCCAGTTAGTTAAGTAGATATGTGGTGGCAGTTGCGGAGAAGTGAATAGGCATCTTTTCGCGTTAAGATATTTAGCGTAACTAGAAACGAACTTATCGCGTTAGTTTGCTAGATATTTTTCGCAATAGTTAACTAAATAAGTGGTGGCAGTAAGTTCCACTCACAGTGATCTATTTTAATTATGTTATTTATCGTATTTAGAAACTTATCGTGTTAGTCAACTAGATATCTAGATAATTTTCGCGAAAATTAAGTGGTTAACTAGAAACTTATCGCGTTAGTTAAGTGGATAACTGGTGACAGAACTATGCCACCATATATTGATTTTTTAACTCACTTTCCTCAAACGAAAGTCATAAATCTTTTTTTTAAGTTCAGAGAATTTAAAAGAATAATAGTATAGGAGTGCCATTTGCATTGTATTTAAAATCTAACACGGAACAAATAGCGGGCAACTGATATCAATCTAATACAGATATCTAATAGCGGGCAACTGATATCAATCTAATACAGATATCTAATAGCGGGCAACTGATATCAATCTAATACAGATATCTAATAGCGGGCAACTGATATCAATCTAATACAGATATCTAAAGTCCTATTCCATATTATTCATTAATTGAAACACATAAACAGTGTCACATAAACAGTGTCACATAAACAGTGTCACATAAACAGGTCTTAGACTGGTCGTAACTACAACTTTTAAAATAGTATGCACACAATATCAAAACGACAAATTTATAATTCTTACAACAGGCAATATTTGCGCTGATATAGGCCTATTTTTAACCAGGTTTTTCAAAGTTGAAAACCTGGTTATTAGATTTGCGAAGTCGGCGGGCGGATGGGCGGCGTCAAGTTTTTCGTTTCCGTTTAATAACTAGAGTATTTTTCATCGGAACTGAACCAAACTTACACAAAGTGTGAACCTCTGTGAAATCTAGGCCTAGATTGATAACCAGCCAATACAGATTATTATCTTCAGAGTTATGGCCCTTTAATTAGACAAAAATGCTAAAATTACCCGTTTCCGCTCAGTAACTACAGTATTCTTTATCAGAACTGTAACAAACTTACACAAAGTGTGAATCTCTATAGAATCTAGGCCAAGTTTGATAACCAGCCAATTTTGGTATTGTCTTTAGAGTTATGGCCCTTTGATTAGTCAAAAATACTAAAATTTACGTTTCCGCTCAATAACTACAGTATTCTTTATCAGAACCCGCCATTTTTGTATTTCTAATCTCTTCGTCAAAATATGGAGGGAAGCTATTGCAATTTATATACGGTATTAACAGACACGTGTGTATTTTTACACAGCCTGAATGCTCTTTCTTACACAAAGAAACTGCTGCTTTTTTGAGAAAATACGTGAAATGTCAGGTACATAAATGTCAGGTGCATACATGTCAGGTGGCGTTTTAGCTGTTCTGTTCAGTATAACAAAACAATCAAGTCATGGCAATTTTAAGAAATCTAAAATCTAAGCCGGCTGTGATGTTACATTCACCATTATCCCATAATATGTCAGAAACAGTTTACTGTAACTGGTCAGTATGTTTATCAAATACTTTACTTTAACAGGCTACTGTGTAAATCAAAGTACTCCAAGGATTGATAGACATGCTTTAATAAATATTCATACACCTTCCTTATTTGATTGACAAAGAAAAAAAGTTTTTTTTTTTTCACTGCCGACCGTAATAGTTTCATGAGATTAAAAAAATAATTTAAAAAAATCATCGACCGAGGTCATAAAGAAATGTGAAAGGGAACATTTGAGATTATTTCAGATACTCACCATAGATGTTACAAACTCATGAATGTCTTTTGTTTAAAACATATTCTTTCTAGTCATTGTGGGGCTGGGTCATACTAAGTACTTGAAACTTTGAATGGTACTTGAATCTTCTTCGTTTGGCGCTCATTATTAAGAGGGTAGTTCTAGGTCTGGTGTGCCCGGTGTCAGGTATAATGTAACTGGGTGGTGTATCATACCGTATTTCTGCGATGAAATACTCCAGTGTGGGAGCGCATATAATACTGTCTGAAGTAAACACCGTCGCAAATTGTATGAAAAAGTTCTGAAAGCGACTCTAAACACCATTCAACAATAATAATAACACAACCTTAAGGACAGAGCATACTTTTATTCAGACTTAAACTATACAGTTTCTCGTCTATACAACAAAATTACAAGTCATATTGACAACAAAGTACAAATACAAAATACATTTTTATACAATGAGAGGATGGATCATTATCAATTTTGGATTGTGTTATTTCTAATCTAAAGAGCATTGAATATATAATACGATAAATCATTTATAACATTACTATTCGTTGATTGCAGCAATTGGAAGTATTTATAAACTGATGAATTTCGCCAATAATAGCTCAACATCGTATATACTCTCTCCGAATATCTTTGAACTTATCTCATATCAATACGAAATGGAACTCGTCTTCAATATCACCAGAGGCACAGAATTGACACAGTCTTTCATTTCTTTCTATCCTGTTTATGTCATATCGTTTCAATACGAAGCCTACGTGCTGATAAACGTACTTGCGTTATAACACGTCTGTACTTCCTATACTTTGTAATATCCAGATATGGCTCATATTCAAACTTTGTACATAAAGTTAAAACACTTTTTTTTTAAATATCCGAACTCTAATTTTGCATGAAGTCAGCAATTTTTTTTTTTTGAAAATGGTTATAAACGTCTTTGGATTTTCTAGCATTGGGTTTTCCCAGACGTATCCAAATCCGTGTCTATATAATAAACTTTTAACACTTTACGCCCAATTCTCCTTATATTTTGAGCAATCAATCAAGGAAACAGTGTATACATTTTTTAAAACACAATTGTTTGTATATAACAATTTAAACCAATACGTTATTATTCTTACCCAACGGTTAATATACATTCGGTAACGAGCCAATTCTCCATACACGCCATCGTTCCTTGTAGACATTTTAACATTTAATACCTTTTTACAGTATTTTAAGTGTATTCTCTCTAATGGTTTAGACTTAGTGTTTCCCCACACTTCACAAGCATAATTTAAAATGGATGCAACGAATGACGCGAATAGCTGACACAGTGTTTTAGGCGTAAAATCATTTTTTTGTGTTGTAAATATAATTCCAAGTCCTCAATGAATAGAGAAAACAGGATAGGCGAAATTGTCTCCCCTTGCTTTAATCCAACGACGCCTTCGAAAAAATCAGAATATGTCTAACAATGTCTTACATCATATTACACTGTTTTGTTAATTGAACGTATGGTTCTCAACATTTTGCCATTAACCCCAAGCTTATATAATTAAGGCATTAAAGTGTTTCCATACCATACGCTGGTATACCAAAAAAAAAAAAACACACATTTTTTACTAGTGTCATTTTCTTTGTCGGATTTGGTGACTTCTACAGTGTCACAGGTCGGGAAAATTAAAATTGAAAAGTAAAACGATAGCTGTCTGTTATGTCGCAAAATGGTAGCAATGCAATTTGGTAGTGACTAAAATGCGTTGCAAGGATGCATATGTTTTGTAAAAGACCGTGGAATGGAGGACATTTTGCTTTTTTTTCGTCTCACACAATTATTACATTTTCCATGTATATCCATTGTAATATTTATGTCCAAAAGACAGTGTAAAACATCTACAGCGTAATCAAATTATTCACTGGCTCAAGATCTGCAGTTATACAGGAAAAAATCCATACCATGCTAGTTTGGATTTTAAATATAATGGTTTGCGATACCTCTCCAATATGCGGTTCAACCCACCAATTTCAAAATGACATACAATATGCTAGAAATCTTGTTTCAGAATCGAATTTCCAGTGGTTATTTCTTGAATGCTGACAATGTAACGCATGGTAGTAAAAATAAATAACTGCGATCAGGAGTATTCAAGGGAGATAATAGCGGTGTGAATCATTTTGGCGAGTTTTATCATCACATGCCACTTATTATCATCATCGCCATCCTCATGAAAGTCGTCAAAATCATCATTCATCATAAGTACAATCATCATCGTCATTTTCATCTTCATCATCAGTTTCATCGTCATCATTTCATGTATTTGCAGTATTGAATCGTGCTTCAAAGGCAACGGTTGATTCAACACCCATACCACCTATACACCTACCAGTGCCCTTCAATGAAAAAATCGGAACGGTAAGCTTCTTTTCATTTTTTATAGAAATATGAGTAAATTATAAGGTATGGTCAATGAATCGCAATAGTAACTTTATACACAGTACAATCTCTGTACACTGGACAACCTCCGGACCGAACAAAAAGTTCGGTTTAGTGAGGTTTTCGATTTATCGAGGTTTTAACTTGTTATTTACCTAATCTAGTTTCCTGGTCAATTTTATGTCTTCACATAATAGCCAGAACAATAATGGGAGATTGAAATGGTCTTTACAATGCCACATGTAATACGTTTTAATGTAAAAATCTCTGGATTTTCAATATGTTCGTATATATGTTTAGATGGAGTTCTGTATTACCAAACGTGTAAACATTTTCCAAGCATTTAAGTGATTACGGAAGGAACTATTTTCAATATTATCTGAAAAAGAATCTTCACTACCTGCCTATATTTTCCAAGTATAACCATTTTAAGCGGACTACGGAAGGAAATAGTTTCAATATTATCTGAAAATGAATATTTCCTGTCAGCTGACCTCTGATCTCTGAAGTAAATGTCAGTTATTATAAACATTATAGAAATCAAACACGTTTCCAAAGAGTTATTTAAATCAAGCACTTTGTGCATCCTTTATGTTCTGAAAATCTTTAACATACACGTATCCCCTAATTTATTTCATTTGCTTTCAACAATAACCTGCCATCTCAACTTGCTAATCAAACCCCCAATTTACATTACTGTTTGATGAGTGTCACAATTTAGACGACACAGTGACATTTAATGAAAAGGTGGCATTCGATTCTTGCTATAATCCCTTAAGCTTTCAACTGATATGAGATTTCAAGATTCAAGATTTTTTTATTTGTAACTTAAATATATAATGTTTCTCATTACATACATATATAATACATACATTCAAAAAACTAGTTTATTAGATTTAAGTTTGCATAGCTCATCATCATATGCAGCTTATAATATACAAAATACATGCATGGCTTACAATATACATGCATGGCTTACAATATCATGCATGGCTTACAGTATACAATAAACATGCATGGCTTACAATATACATGCATGGCTTACAATATCATGCATGGCTTACAGTATACAATATACATGCATGGCTTACAATATACATGCATGGCTTACAATATATATATATATATATATATATATATATATATATATATATATATATATATATATATATATATGCATGACTTACAGTATAAAATATACATGCATGGCTTACAATATACATGCATTGATTACAATATACATGCATGGCTACAATATACATACATTGCTAACAATATACATGCATGGCTTACAATATACATGCATGGTTTACAATATACATGCATGGCTTACAATATACATGCATGCCTTACAATATACAATACTCATGCATGTCTTACAATATAAATATACATGTATGGCTTACAATATACATACATCGCTTACAATATACATACATGGCTTACAATATACAATATATATGAATGGCTTACAATATACATGCGTGGCTTACAATATACATGCATGGCTTACAAAATACAATATACATGTATGGCTTGCAATAAACAATATACATGCATGGCTTACAATATACATGCATGGGTTACAATATACAATATACATTCATGGCTAGCAATATACAATATACATGCATGGCTACCAATATACCAATATATATGATGGCTTACAATATACATGCATGGCTTACAATATACATGCATGACTTTCAATAGACAATATATATACATGGCTTACACTATACATGCATGGCTTACAATATTCATGCATGGCCTACATTATACATGCATTGCTTACAATATACAATATTCATGCATGGCTTACACTATACAATATACATGCATGACAACATAATTATGAATCATTAACCAATGAGGAATTCAATATAATTAGCCATGTTTGTCTATTAAAGTGATTTAAAATATTCATAAGCATAATGATATGGAACGTTTCTATAGTATAGTTTCATTTGTAAACTTTCATTTGATCTTCACCAAACTTACACAGTAATATATCTATAATGTCTTATATATAATACCTGCCATTGCTATTTGCATTATCTTCTTTGCGATAACAGGCCAGTATGGTCCTTTTGCTATTTGCATTATCTTCTTTGCGATAACGGGCCAATATGGTCCTTTCGCTATTTGCATTATCTTCTTTGCGATAACGGGCCAATATGGTCCTTTCACTATTTGCATTATCTTCTCTGCGATAACGGGCCAACATGGTCCTTTCGCTATTTGCATTATCTTCTCTGCGATAACGGGCCAACATGGTCCTTACGCTATTTGCATTATCTTCTCTGTGATAACGGACCAATTTGGTCCTTTCGCTATTTGCATTATCTTCTCTGCGATAAGGGGCCAACATGGTCCTTTCGCTGTTTTATATACTCAAACTAGGATGTTTATTATCATGGATGGGATCATTTCAGGCCCTTTAATTTAATATATGTATCTATTTTTTTTAAATTTTCAGAATGGTAAATTTCTTATGACATCGAGCGAATTTGTTCTAACAAAACCCACAACGCATGGTGTGTACCGAGTGTATGGCAAAAGAAGACAATATACAGGTTGGGTTAATGTTATATTCGATTCAGTTTAATCATTTATATATGATACATACCTCCGGCCGTCACACGTAACAGATACGAGTTTGTAATTAACATGTGAATTAATAAAGCATTGCGGAGTGTTGCGTATAAAAATATAATTATTAAATTAAAAAAAAGCATATAGATAGACAGCCTCCATACCGTGTCACACACTAACGTATATACCATTTCTAGCTCATATAATCTTATCTTTTTCAGGGTTTGTAACAATTGGAATTCCATCTGTAAAACGTCCAAATACCGAACAGGTTTACCTTTATGAAACATTGGGTTCGATTATTAAAAATACAGACAATCTTGAAAAGAACAGCACCGTGGTGGTGGTGCAACTGGCTGATGACAATGCAACATATAACGAACACGTCACTAAGGTACTCTACCTAAATTATAAGGACCATTTTGACTCTGGTTTCTTGCAAGTGTTGCATATACCCGAGAGCGTATATCCAAATTTTGATAACATTAAAAAGACATTCAATGACCCGAAAAAAAGACTGAAATGGAGGGCGAAGCAAAATTTTGACTTTGGATATTTGTTGAAATATTGTGGAAATCTGTCGCGTTATTATCTACATATAGAGGACGATGTCATTTCAGCAGAAGGTTTCATTAAAGACATAAAAGCAAATATTGACATACAAAAGAAAAAATGGGCGCTTCTTGAGTTTTCAAATCTTGGATTCATTGGAAAGCTTTTCCATTCAGAAGATTTAAATCGAATAGCGGATTATATAATAAAGAAGTATGATGATAAACCTGGTGATATGCTTTTAGGGGCAATTCGACAAGAACTGGGACAACCGAAACCAATTCATTCCAGTTTAAGTCTTTTTCAGCATATAGGAAAATTTTCGTCTTTAGAAAATAAACTAATGCCCTCGATTGATGGAAAGTTTAAAGACGCGGGAAAAGTGTCTCTCTCTAGTAATTGGATTCCGAAGGGAGATAACCCTCCCGCAAAAATTGAAACCAACATGGTACCGTTCGAGACGCACTTGCCTGTATTTGCTTACGACAATGATACGACAACCTACTTTTGGGCAAAAACGCCAAGAAAAAACGACCATTTAACGCTTATATTAAATAAACCTTATAATGTATCGAGAATAATAATAATAACAGGTGACCCGGACAGACGCGCCGATGCAATAAAATATAGCGAATTGCAGATTGCTGTACATAATCATCATGATTTATTTATTCCAAACTCTTCTCTTAGTTGTGGTAAGTTTGTCAAACTTGGTAGCATGATTGATGGAGATATGGACACAAAAGCTACAGGTGAGCGAATACCCGAGAATTTAGTTTGTTTATCAATCCGAATAACGCGACCCGCCAAGAATTGGGCTATTATAAGAAATATTGAATTATTTCTTAATGATAAATAATCATTTTATTTCGACAGAACTTAGCGGACGCACGGGTAGGGTGTTTTGGTCTATTTTTTAATAATAATATTACTACTACTACTACTGCTGCTGCTGCTACTACTATTACTACTACTATTACAACTACAACTATAACTTACAACTACAACTGCAGCTGCTACTGCTACTGCTACTGCTACTGCTACTACTACTAATAATAATAATTATAATAATAATAGTAAAAATAATAACTTTATTTTACAAGAAAGCTTAGTGGGACTAGGTCCAATCTCCGCTGAGATTCTCAGCAACAGAATTAAACAAGAACAGTGTTGAACGTTTATTATATAGAAAATGGACATACAATGTACAAGTACTGATTTTCAAAGACTATATAGGAAAATTATAGATTAATGACGTTCCTGTATCAGAGAATACTGGTATAGGCATAGTACCATCATTGCAAAAAGGAAGTGCTTCCGTGGGGTAGTCGTATAATGGCAGTTATAAATAATCCTCATTTCTTCTTCTTTAAAAATGCATTTTCCTTATTTTAATACTCATTTTTTTATTTGAATGGCATTATTGATGTATTTTGAACATTTTGATAGCATTATCATGTTTAAGTGAATTTAGGAAAAAAAATGATGCTTGGAAATTGGGGTATGAATACATGATTTCGGAAGTCTACTTTCACTTTGTCACCAGTGTACACACTGAGCAGAAAAAAAATCTCTTATATGACACATGATCCCTACTTTTCTCATCATATGTTGATAGTGGAGAGGTTGACAAACGTTTCACTTCTTTCATTTGGGATTCTCAATGAATGACAAGCCTTCAAACTTTTATTATTTACTATAAAATAAAGAACAAAAATCAATGGTGGGTTTACACCTTTAGAAAATGTAGTGGACTTGATCCCGTATTTTCATTGCAGTAACAGTTTTATGATTTATTCATTTAGGTTATTTAACCTGTTTATATGTTTGTGGTATCTAAAACAGAGTTGAAAATAGCCGTCAAACATTCCAAAGCATCATTGGTATCATTGATATTCCGTAAAAAACACCATAACATTTTGAGTATATGCATCTTCATTAACTGGTTTGTTTTTTCTGGAGTTTTTTACAGCATGTACCGGCTCTTTATTGCAGGAAGTTGGTGTTTTTCTTGTTATGCACACAAGATAATGGTCACTGATAGAATAAACAGTAACGTTAACAATATTTATCGAATGTTAGAACTAAACTTATTAAACTGTAAATACATGATGACGTATCGCGCGCAACAACATCAAAGGTCAAGGTCATGTACAGTGGTTAGACATGTGAGGACTGTATTTCCATGTCCGCACTGTAACTTCCAAATACAGCGACAGATTTTCAAATAACTTTACAGAAGTGTTCATCATAAAATGGTGACGTGTTGTGCGAAACACTGCGTGGATACAACAAAAGTCAAGGTCACTTTCAGGACTCATCCATATGAAGTATGTGTATTTTCATATGCAGCATTATAAGTCCAATCTGATCACATCGGCTTTTATGCTACGCAATATACCTCTGACATAATAAGGCGCCATTTTGGAACTAATTTCAGTCACATGATAAAATAAAATGGCGGCCCCCTTATGCCACCTTGTATACACATATGTTGAAAATATAAACGTTGGTTAATCAAGACTGATATTTTAAATTTCCCTTTAAACATGACCCATGTCGAGTGTATAAATAAAACAATTGGTATAATAACGTCATATATTCAACTTAAAGATGGATACATAATGTGTTACTTTCACGCGAATGAACACAGACTTGTAACACAGGCGAATATCGTTGGTGTATTCTAGAGCTATACACGAGGTGTATTATACGGAGAATTCGGAAATACCCGATGTTTCACGATTGATTATAAGTCGTGGCCGAGCTGCAACGTCCAAATAATAAATGGACGTCTTTCAAATAATTTCACATCTCTTACTGTTCAGCATAGCATAATGACGTGAAAAACGTGTACGTTTTTTTTTTATATGTATGTGACATTGTATTAATCTTTAAGAATTATTCGTAAATGCCATTTACCGGTGGTGTTTTGGTTTCGTTTTATTAAGATGGTGACAATATTATTTCGACCGTTTGGTGTATTAACAAAAGATAAAAGTGTTAATTGTTGTTTTTTATATAGATTTTAGCTCTTACTAGCCACAGGCCAGAAGTGCTTGTGCGAAGGCGCGTTTTTCGACGTATGCCGTTTCTCGGTACATTGTGCATGCATTAACCCAATGAGCAGGGGTTTGATTTAAACATGTTTTATTTCCAGTATTTACAGACAAACAAATATAATATCAAAAATATATAAACATTTAGGATTAGAACGAAAGAATACAGTTCTTGTAGAATTGTTTTCCAATTCTTCTCAAAAGTAGCCTAATGCAGACCCGGGAATAGCGTTAAATAGTTTCAGTATGAAACACACCTAAACTTGATGGATAATCTCAGTGTCAATGAAAACATTTTTACACGTTTTGATCGCTCATTATAAATATGTATAATGATGTAAATATATATTCATGTCGTATTAATAAAAATGTAAATTGTCTAACGATGTTATGGTATTTTATTAATAACAGAAAGTCAAATAATTGTTTGAATTTTCACTAATGGTGAAATCTTCCGATACACCCCCATAATCTATTGTTTAGACGTCCGATGATTAACACTTGAACGCACCTATCTTTAATAAAATCTATGGTGCCCCCACACCCCACCCCCCTTCCCGTTTTGAACTTGCACTAATGGTGAAATTTTCAGATAACCCCCCGTGCTTCCGATACACCCACGTGCTTCCGATACATCCACACATAAGCATATCTATACGTATGAGTTACACTACTTGCATAATTTGATCCACTAAGTCTTGACTTGCAGTGCATGGTGTAATGGGTTTGATACTTGTTGCAGAATAACTTTCGATGTTAGTCATATGTATGTGTGTGTGTTTACGTGCGTGCGTGCGTGTCAGCTTGATAGATAGAATCTTTATTTACTCCGTATTTGGAGAGCATATAATAACATATATACAAATTGCAGTAAATAATTACATATAATTGAATAATATACAATGAGTTAAAGTGAAAAATGAACATACGATACGCCTAGTATGTTTTTCGGAGCGGTTCCCCGTATCTCAATAGCGGAAGCGGGAGTAGAGTAGAAGTACCGCAACCAGCAGGAGAGGGACACTCTTCCCACACACTACCCCCAGGTTACCTCCCCACCCTCAAAATAATCGAAGAGCTCATAAACCCATTAAAGTATCGTTTACCCGCAAACTACTTATAAGTATGCTAAATTACTCGAAAAGGCAGGCCGTTCCATTTAAAAGGAAATTGTATTTTGTTTATGTTTATGTCTCTGTAGGTACTTTGGTGACAAGACAATAAGGGGCAAACAATGAGATAAAACAATCAGCTACATATGTTATTTTTATTATAAAATAATAATTCTATATATGTAATTAAACACAATAAAAACACCTTTATTTATTTATTAACTAATCTTAACCATATATATATATATATACATTGTTGCTTTATTTATTTATTAAATAAACTTGTGCATTACGGTAGAAAAGACAACTCTGGGAATACCGAAAAACACTTGAATTATACCTATCAGAATAAAAATATACATTAACATAACCCAATAACTTCTAGATTTATATCAATAATATTTTGGTCAACCATTACTGATGTTAAAACAAAGAAACTTACCTTAATTTGATAAAAAATAAGTGCATTTCGGTTATAATCGCAATCAAGGGAAGTAACTCGTAATAACCGAAAGACACAATGACACAAATATTGGGTTAATACTCATCAAATCGTACATTTTTAAAAAAAAATAATTAAAAAACAAAACAATTTTTACTTCATATTTGATACATAAAATAATAGAAACATGATCATTGATGCCTTAAATAGCTGGTCTAGGTGTCTTTCGGTTATCAGGTGTTTTTCGGTTTTTCCAGTCACCCCCTATAGTCTACCGCTCAAGTACACCAATTGCACGCAAACGGAGTGCACCCAGAGCGTTAACGAAACGTGAACGAAATGCGGACGGACGTTACGGGACGGACGGATTAGTGGGCGGGTGTGCTTCCTATTGGACGAACAGACGGATTGATGGAAGCATTTTAATGGACTGTCGTACAGGGGTGGGGGTGGATGGTCGATCGGACGGATATATATATATATATACATTGTCAGTCAGGCAGGAAAACAGGCAGAAGAAAGACGCTTCAAGATCAAGTTCATGTTTGAAATATCATTAGAAATTGCATTTGACCTGTATATAGACGTGGGGTCGTTTCAATTTATAGGAGGGTGTGAGGAACATCTCCTCTCCGGCTGGTTTGGATCCGTGGGCCTCCGCCGGAAAATAGCGCTTAGCCTATATTAAGCCCCGAAGGCTGTGTGTTGAGGGCCTGTCACACAGTCCCGATCTATCCGGTAGATACCCGCACGATCAAAGTAATTGGCAAAACGGGACGAGGTCTTGGCGCAATCTACTATGAACGTAGGATTCGTATTGGGGACGTGTGGGGAATTATTGAACTTGAGAGACACGGGCAAGTCCTGACAGAACGGCAAATTTCGCCGATTGTTTTGGACATGCTCAAAACATTCGCCATGGTCGTGCGACCGAACCAAAACAAGTAGAAGACGTATCTATGTCGGGGTATGAACGTATCTACAACTATCGTGTCGTGCGGGGGACGTTCTGGCAGTCGGTAGTCTATGAGGCGCCAAGCGTGACTATATTCAGTGACATAAATATATATGGACACTATGACCGTCTAATGGCACGTTTGTACTGAGTTGATATACTTGAGAACGCACGAATGACCAGAAGAATGTGAAACATACATCACATAGTCTGCTATACAGGCATTGGTTAATACGGTCCTATATCCTAGCCACGTTTTGATATTTTTGAACGTAGAAAAAGTGCAAAGATCTCCCTGTGACAGGCCAAACAGCGAGTGTTCCGAATGAATTATGATTGTAATCTACTCCACAGTATTTTGTGATTTTTTATTAAGAAAAAAAACTTTCACGGGGCTTTAATACCGGTACTTCAAGCACTGATAGCCACGACATGGTTGGATCGTGTGGAAAGAGGGAAATTTTGATAACTTAAAAAGGCATATGCTGCATATTGGTTAGTCAAAGAGAAAATATGACTACTATCTACGTTTTTATTCACCGTATTATATAAAGGAGATAGAACCACATTGGACCATGAAGTAACATCAAAATATATTTGTCCAATGCGTTCTTACAACGTCCTTACAACATTCTAACTACAACCAAACAGATCACAACACGCGCTTACCGCTTACCGTGCTCTTACCACGCTAACCACGCTTACAACCCAGTAACAACGCAATGAGAACGCGATGCAATCAGCGGCACGCTTGTACTACGTCAATGAAGTCCCTGCAAGGTTTAGTTACGTCGGTACTACATCAATGCCGTCGTTACTACGTCCTTATTAAGTTCTTACTGCGTCCTGATTCCACCACATGTCCAAAGTTTGACCACGTCCTCCACTTCCATGGAGACCACTCCACGTCCTTTTCGGACCACTACACTTTCTTATCGGACCACTTCACGTCCTTATCGGTTTCTACTGCATTCCTACTACAGTGTACAAGTTCTAATTGCATCCACCAATTTTTTGTGAACGTAGTGAGAACGTAGCTGAGTGTGAGGAGGTGGGGGTTAAAGGTGAAGCGGATAACGTTCAAGTTCACCGTAAACCCCAGTTGTACAGGTACTTAACCAACGTTTGGAAGACATTTACAAAATGTTAAATGAAGACGTTCAATTTCCTTGGACTTAGTGAAACCCCATATTTCAAAAGAATATTGATCCAATAAATGAATAAAATAACTGACACAAAATAACTTATTATGGGTTTAAAATGTATTTTCTTACATTTTATTAATATAACGTGTACAGTCATTTGAGCTTTACCTACTAAATACTCGTTATTCAATGATGACTTACCAGTATAATTATTATAAGTAATAAAGTTATTAAATTCATCTACAACATTTTGCCAATTATATGACCATTTTCACCATGTACTAGATGTCCACGTTTTCGAAAAAACATCATCATTGTTTCAGAAATATTTACTTATAAATTCCAAATATCACAATCTTTCTGGTGATTTGCCTAAAATTAGCAAATCGTCGGCAATAGACATGCACATCAGGTATGTTAGCACTGTGTGCCTATTGTATAACTGAGATATCTGTTGTGCAATTATTTGTTTCGTATATCTGACTTTGAAAAAAAACTATATCTTTTTTTAAAAAATTACACGGTCTCACAAGTAACAGATCTATAAAATGAAGAAAGTAAACGTCCACCGGATTTCAAACCGTAGAAATAGGAGAAAACTGTGAGAAATTGTGTCATTGCTGGTTGGGGAGCGGAAGGCTGTCATCGCTGGTTGGGGTATTTGAGGCTGCCATCGCTTATTGGGGTACAGGAGGCTGCCATCGCTAGTTAGGGTACGAGAGGCTGCCATCACTGGTTGGGGTGCAGGAGGCTGTCATCGTGCTTGGGGTACGGGAGGCTGCCATCGCTGATTGGGGTGCGGGAGGCTGCCATCGCTTGTTGGTGTGCGGGAGGCTGCAATCGCTGGTTGGGTAGCAGAAGGCTGCCATCGCTGGTTGGGGTTCTGATGGCTGCCATCGCTGGTTGGGATATGGGAGGCTACCATCGCTGGTTGGGGTACGGGAGGCTGCCAACGCTGGTTGGAGTTCTGATGGCTGCCATCGCTGGTTGGGGTATGAAAGGCTGCCATCGATGGTGCGGGTAGAGGAGGCTGACCTCGCTGGTTGGGATACGGGAGGCTGCCATCGCTGGATGGGGTCTGGGAGTTTTCCATCGCTAATTGGGGTCCGGGAGTCTTCCATCGCTGGTTGGGGTGCGGGAGGCTGCTATCGCTGGTTGGGGCGCGGGAGGCTGCCGTCCCTGGTTAGGGTACCTGAGGCTGCCAGCGCTGGTTGGGGTGCGGGAGGCTGTCATCGCTGCTTGTGTACGGGAGGCTACCATCGTTGATTGGGGTACGGGAGGCTTCCATCGCTTGTTGGGGTGCGGGAGGCTGCCATCGCTGGTTGGGGTGCAGGAGGCTGACGTCGCTGGTTCGGGTTCTGATGGCTGCCATCGCTGGTTGGGATATGGGAGGGTGCAATCGCTAGTTGGGGTACGGGAGGCTGCCATCGCTGGTTGGGGTTTTGATAGCTGCCATCGCTGGTTGGGTATGAGAGGATGCCATCGATGGTTGGGGTACAGGAGGCTGCCGTCGCTGGTTGGGATACGGGAGGCTTCCATCGCTGGTTGGGGTACGGGAGGCTGACTGCCATGCCATCGCTGTTTGGGGTTCTGATAGCTGCTTTCGCTGGTTTGGGTATGGGAGGTTGTCATCACTGGTTTGGGTACAGGAGGCTGCTATCGCTGGTTGAGGTTTTGATGGCTGCCATCGCTTGTAGGGGTACGGGTGGTTGCCATCGCTAATTTGCGTTCTGATCGCTGCCATCGCTGGTTTTTGTATGGGAGGCTGCCATCGCTGGTTGGGGTCGCTGATTGAGGTATGGGAGGCTGCCAGTTGGTTGGGGTTCTGATGGCTGCCATCGCTGGTTGGGGTATAGGAGGCTGCCATCGCTGGTTGGGGTACGGCAGGCTGCCATCGCTGGTATGGGTTCTGATGGTTGCAATCGCTGGTTGGGGTACGGGATGCTGCCACCGCTGGTTGGGGTAAGGGAGGCTGCCATCGCTGGTTTGGGTATGGGAGGCTGCCATTTCTGGTTTTGGGTTCTTATGGCTGCCATCGCTGGTTTGGGTATGGGAGGCTGCAATTGCTGGTTGGGGTATGGGAGGCTGCCATCGCTGGTTGGGCTACGAGAGGCTGTCATCGCTGCTTGGGTAACGGGAGGCTGTCATCGCTGGTTTGGGTATGGGAGGCTGCAATTGCTGGTTGGGGTATGGGAGGCTGCCATCGCTGGTTGGGCTACGGGAGGCTGTCATCGCTGCTTGGGTAACGGGAGGCTGTCATCGCTGGTTTGGGTATGGGAGGCTGCAATTGCTGGTTGGGGTATGGGAGGCTGCCATCGCTGGTTGGGCTACGAGAGGCTGTCATCGCTGCTTGGGTAACGGGAGGCTGTCAGCGCTGGTTGGGGTATGGGAGGCTGCCATCTTTGGTTGCGGTATGGTAGGCTGCCATCGCTGGTTGGGGTACGAGAGGCTGCCATCGTTGGTTTGGGTATTGGAGACTGCCATCGCTGGTTGGGGTATGGGAGGTTGTCATCGCTGGTTGGGGTACGGGAGGCTGTCATCTCTGGTTGGGGTATAGGAGGCTGTCATCGCTGTTTTGGGTACGGGAGGCTGTCATCGCTGGTTGGGGTATGGGAGGCTGCCATCGCTGGTTGGGGTACGGGAGACTGTCATCGCTGGTTGGGGTACGGGAGGCTGTCATGGCTGGTTGGGGTACGGGAGGCTGCCATCGCTGGTTGGGGTACGGAAGGCTGTCATCGCTGGTTGGGGTACGGGAGGTTGTCATCGCTGGTTGGGGTATGGAAGGCTGCCATCGCTGTTTGCGATATGGGAGGCTGCCATCGCTGGTTGGGGTACGAGAGGCTGCAATCGCTGGTTTCGGTATGGGTTGGCTGCTCCTGTTTATTAATAACAATAAGCTAAAACTCAGTTTAAACTTTTATTAAACACACGTTATTTCTATCAACGCTGACCTCCACTACGAAGAGTTCATTAACATTGCTCTCCCTTGTTATTAAAAGTCTAACACCAGTTAGCTCCCTTCATGTACTGTAATTTTAACAGTACCCCTTAGAGTTTTGATATACGTTAAACCAAATGCTGCATTCTATTTAGTTTTGGAGGAAATAGTTGTTATTTACTCCAATATTTGACTTTCAAACATTATATATATATATATATATATATATATATATATATATATATATATATAAACACACACTCTCAAACACACAATAAAATTAGAAACAAACTATAAGATATATTATAAAGATAAAACTCCACGCTACCCAAAACGTGAGGGAGAGTGTTAAATGGCGTTGTTGGCGATACGGGGACCTACCCAGAATAGTTTTTCGTATATAAACACCAAAATGCTGTATTGTATTGAATTTTAGGATAAAATTATGATTTAAATTTGTAAATGTTGTGATTTAAAACATGTTTATTAAAGTATTGCCCCAGTTCCTACTTCTGTGGTAATAAAAGATAGACCAAAGAAGTTTCAGATGAGAAAAAAGGTTATATTTGACACCCAGTAGTTTTGGTGTAGAAAAATTCAACTAGTCAGATGTATGAACATGACTACGTAAAACTTCTGTTTTTATGAAGTAAGTTTGTATTGAATGGGACTGAAACGCACAAAATGAATTTTGAGAGGTCAGTGACCGTAAGGCAGCAACACGGACCACTAGGCCACGGCCCAGAGTATTTCCCACAGAGATGGGAAGAATTCATACATGCCTACGTTTGTAAATCATGTCCTATTCTTATTATCACGTAGCTTTCTCAATTTCTTTAAAGTGCTCAGAGAACACTTTTGATACACACAAAAATGACATAAGTGCACGCTTATCACAATACTGTCATATAAACTAGCTGCTGGTCAATCACAACCTGTGTTAGAAATAATAAATAAATATAAATTAAGGGCACGACTTCCACTCTGCGCGACATTAAAATCCAAATGCTCTTGTAGAACTATAAGTGTATTAACTAACGATGTGTTAGGTTTCATAACCACACTGGAACACACAATCTGTATGTACGTATTAATCATTTAATAACCAGGTACCTGCATATCTCAAGTATTTGTTTTACTTTACATTTACAGCAAAACCTGTGTAAGCATTGAGTTGTGTTTTATACATATATACTGTGAAGATTGAATGTATTCAAATGATTTCTCTTGTTAATAAAAGTCTTTCTTACTATCATTATCATTATCATCATCATCATCATCATCATCATCATCATCATCATCATCATCATCATCATTATTAATATTATTATTATTATTATTATTATTATTATTATTATTATTAATAATAAACTATTAGTATTACTATTATTGTTATATTTCTATTAATATCATTATTATTATTATTATTATTATTATTATTATTATTATTATTATTACAATAATAATACATTTTTTTTTATTATTATTTTCTATTATTAATAATATTGATATTATCATTATCATTGTTATAAATTTTTATTACACAAGTGGTCATAACCGCAACCCTTACACAAGAAGCGCACAACCAAGATGATCAATTGATGTCTGCTTATATAAAGGTTAATGTAACAGTTATTTCCCTTAGTATATTGTTAAATAAATCAATACGAGTGTGTTTTATTTGTACTTCTGGGTAGAACAACAATTGATACAACGCTGTTTTGATGGAGTTTAACACACATTCCACTACACCACATATTTCAATGAGGTATACAAGTACACATATTCATACATAGTGACAGTTACAATATATAATCAAATCAAACACAAATATGTTCTTCAAAACTTCCATCCGCAAACTGTTTCTAATCCTTGAGCATTTTTAAATAAATAATCAACATAATTGATTTCTTTGTTCTTATTTTTTAAGTTTTTTTGAGAAAATGCTGTTAAACTTAAATTATACAATTATTCTGAAATGTTAATCAAAATATACCTGTGTATAGAAATAAAATATGGAGAATGTGTGTTTTATCCAATTTAATTTTTTTATCATTTTTTATTAGTTGGACTCTATAATATAATACTTCCAAATAAAATTAAACTATTTTCTTCGAGTTTGAACAACATGTGATATTCCATTACTAACTATACAGTATACATTTACAATACAACATTAGATATATTTCAATATTAAAAACATTAAAAAATAATGTTTAACAGTTATTTTCAGTCAGCATACACATTATTTTGAGTACCTTATATTTGTATAGCCGTGCCCGATTAGCTCAGTCGGTTACGCGTCTGACTATCAATCCAGGGAACGTGAGTTCGAATCCCCCGCCCGGCCCGACAACTGTCTCCGTGATGATTGATATACGACATTGTGTCACATTATCATTCGTCTCTCACCACTGTTTCAAGTGGGAAAGTTATCAGTTACTTGCGGAGACAGGGTGTGCTCGAGTACTGGTTAATCCCAGGAAACAGTGGTTAGGTTAACTGATCGTCTGTTAAAAATGACGCTAAATATTCAATCAATCAATCAATCAATCAATCAATCAATCAATCAATCAATTATATTTGTATAATATATGTATTATTTACATGAGATATATGTACATAGTTGACACTTTGGACAATAACACTTGGCCCTTTTTTTTCAATTAAATTTTTTATATGGCATGGCTGAAGAAAAGAATCACTGTCGATCTCTGCAGAGGGGTAGGAATTCTCCGAATGGTTTTTATGATCATTTTATAAATTTTTTGTCATGGTAAATGATCAACCCCTGTGTGGTTCCAGGGAGCCATGAGTGATGGCAAGAATAGGATCACTGTGGCTTATGCATGTCGTAAGAAGCGAAAAAATGAGTAATACGATAGAATTTGCTGAAACTCTGCAGTTCTGCAGGTATCAAGGTTCTAGGTTCATTCTGCATATTCATCTGTTGATGTACTAATCTGTATGTTAATTTGTTGTTTTGTACATGTAGAGTGAACCTGGAATCTTCCTTCCTGTTGGCGTCGAATAACTTATAATGTGTTGGTACACCGTAAAATCCTATTCATTCATTCATTCTGAATATCTCAGACGCAAACACAAATCTGAGTATAGCCACCGTTCATCTGCAAGTATCTGGCATACTTTCACACATAAAGTGTTGGACAGAGTCGGCAACGAACCCACAACCTGTCCGGTGAGATATATGTGAAACTGAGACGGCGCCTTGGATCACGTAGGCAAAGGAACCCCAAAACACGGAGTTTAGTCAATTAACGCTATATTCGGACCACCTCTTCTATTATCCTAATTGAATCTAACTACCGAAGGATGACGGAATAGGCCGAGTATGTACGATTCAAATTCATATAACATTTTCTGTACCATTGGTACATATGTACACATAGCTTGATATGATTTGTAAATGGCGTTAAGCATATTTAGTGGTATATTAGGCCATGGTAAATTTATTGCTAGATAATCATCCCTGCCGCTAATTTTCATGCCGACTCGACCCTTTTTAAATTCCATGAATTATATATATATATATATATATATATATATATATAAATATGTTAAAAACAAAAGATAATTAAAATAAAAATATAATAAGAAAAATTTAGACGAGAATGTAGCAATTAATTTATAATGGCCTTATATAATTTCTATGTTTCGTAACATAATGAATGCGATCTTCCTAATGCAAAAACTAAAATCCCCCCAATATCCATTTAAATCATTCTCAATATTTTGTTTCATTCAAAATTGTAAAGGTTCAAAAATAGACGGCCTGCAAGTGGTTGGGATTATTAAGGGTGAAGTACTATTGACAAACGTTGCAATTGTCGTTCTTGAAATTATACAAAACGAACACCAAAAAAAATAAATAAAACGGATTTAATTTTTTGTATATTTCAAAGCATGTTATGTGTCAGTTCTTTCTTCCCACACACGGCAAAGTATTTATAGACGGGTTTTCTTATTTAACATATTTTTTTTTTAGATTGAGCCCACATGGTGTCAGTCGGTAATGCATGTTTTTTATTACTGCATAGACTAGCGAGATGCTCTTTATTCATAGAACTGTTACACTGTAACTACAAATAATAGTAAAATTATTAGAAACCATTCCACGTTTATTTTTAAAAGTTTCAAAAGACGAAATGAAATGTGATATTTTGCATAAAACATCCTTTCTTTAAAACAGAAGGAAAAGCAGTGTTTGTCATACCAGTATAATTATATGTACTACATGTATCATAGGCTATTGTAAAGTACAACAATGAATACAGTTATTTATAAACAATAATTTGTTATAGTTTGAATTGTATGATATTTAACAGGTATTGTAAAATGAACATATTAATAAAATTACTTAATTTATCTCTATCATTTACAATATTTGTTATGTTTGAAATATTATCTTGGCCTACCTTGATGACTTGATGCCATTGACTGTTTATTTAAATTAATTATAAGCTATGTGTACTGATAGACTATTCGGTCTTGTGTATTATTGAATAAAACAGATTATGTTTTGGTGAACAATATGGTGTTATGCGCTATATATAGAGATGTATTTTTATTACGTCAACTTCCTAAGACATTGGCTATCACTCTTACATGACTGCCGGACGATACTTGTGCCAGAGAAATAAGGAATGTGTATGTGGCTCATCATTGCATTGGGCATAGACAGCTATCACTCTTACATGACTGCCTGGCGATATTTATGCCAGAGAAATAAGGAATGTGTATGTTGCTCATCATTGCATTGGGCATATACAGCTATCACTCTTACATGACTGCCTGGCGATATTTATGCCAGAGAAATAAGGAATGTGTATGTTGCTCATCATTGCATTGGGCATAGACAGCTATCACTCTTACATGACTGCCTGGCGATATTTATGCCAGAGAAATAAGGAATGTGTATGTGGCTCATCATTGCATTGGGCATAGACAGCTATCACTCTTACATGACTGCCGGACGATACTTGTGCCAGAGAAATAAGGAATGTGTATGTTGCTCATCATTGCATTGGGCATAGACAGCTATCACTCTTACATGACTGCCTGGCGATATTTATGCCAGAGAAATAAGGAATGTGTATGTTGCTCATCATTGCATTGGGCATAGACAGCTATCACTCTTACATGACTGCCTGGCGATATTTATGCCAGAAAAAATAAGGAATGTGTATGTTGCTCATCATTGCATTGGGCATAGACAGCTATCACTCTTACATGACTGCCTGGCGATATTTATGCCAGAGAAATAAGGAATGTGTATGTGGCTCATCATTGCATTGGGCATAGACAGCTATCACTCTTACATGACTGCCGGACGATACTTGTGCCAGAGAAATAAGGAATGTGTATGTTGCTCATCATTGCATTGGGCATAGACAGCTATCACTCTTACATGACTGCCTGGCGATATTTATGCCAGAGAAATAAGGAATGTGTATGTTGCTCATCATTGCATTGGGCATAGACAGCTATCACTCTTACATGACTGCCTGGCGATATTTATGCCAGAGAAATAAGGAATGTGTATGTGGCTCATCATTGCATTGGGCATAGACAGCTATCACTCTTACATGACTGCCTGGCGATATTTATGCTAGAGAAATAAGGAATGTGTATGTTGCTCATCATTGCATTGGGCATAAACAGCTATCACTCTTACATGACTGCCTGGCGATATTTATGCCAGAGAAATAAGGAATGTGTATGTTGCTCATCATTGCATTGGGCATAAACAGCTATCACTCTTACATGACTGCCTGGCGATATTTATGCCAGAGAAATAAGGAATGTGTATGTGGCTCATCATTGCATTGGGCATAGACAGCTATCACTCTTACATGACTGCCTGGCGATATTTATGCCAGAGAAATAAGGAATGTGTATGTTGCTCATCATTGCATTGGGCATATACAGCTATCACTCTTACATGACTGCCTGGCGATATTTATGCCAGAGAAATAAGGAATGTGTATGTTGCTCATCATTGCATTGGGCATAAACAGCTATCACTCTTACATGACTGCCTGGCGATATTTATGCCAGAGAAATAAGGAATTTGTATGTTGCTCATCATTGCATTGGGCATAAACAGCTATCACTCTTACATGACTGCCTGGCGATATTTATGCCAGAGAAATAAGGAATGTGTATGTTGCTCATCATTGCATTGGGCATAGACAGCTATCACTCTTACATGACTGCCTGGCGATATTTATGCCAGAGAAATAAGGAATGTGTATGTTGCTCATCATTGCATTGGGCATAAACAGCTATCACTCTTACATGACTGCCTGGCGATATTTATGCCAGAGAAATAAGGAATGTGTATGTTGCTCATCATTGCATTGGGCATAAACAGCTATCACTCTTACATGACTGCCGGACGATACTGGTGCCAGAGAAATAAGGAATGTGTATGTTGCTCATCATTGCATTGGGCATAGACAGCTCTCACTCTTACATGAATGCCGGACGATACTGGTGCCAGAGAAATAATAATTGTGTATGTTGCTCATCATTGCATTGGGCATAGACAGCTATCACTCTTACATGACTGCCAGACGATACTGGTGCAAGAGAAATAAGGAATGTGTATGTTGCTCATCATTGCATTGGGTATAGACAGCTCTTACTCTTACATGAATGCCGGACGATACTGGTGCCAGAGAAATAAGGAATGTGTATGTTGCTCATCATTGCATTGGGCATAGACAGCTCTCACTCTTACATGAATGCCGGACGATACTGGTGCCAGAGAAATAATAATTGTGTATGTTGCTCATCATTGCATTGGGCATAGACAGCTATCACTCTTACATGACTGTCGGACGATACTAGTGCCAGAGAAATAATAATTGTGTATGTTGCTCATCATTGCATTGGGCATAGACAGCTATCACTATTACATGACTGCCAAACGATACTGGTGCAAGAGAAATAAGGAATGTGTATGTTGCTCATCATTGCATTGGGCATAGACATCTATCTCTCTTACATGACTGTCGGACGATACTTGTGCCAGAGAAATAAGGAATGTGCACGTGGCTCATCACTGCATTGGACCTAAACAGCTATCACTCTTACATGACTGCTGGACGATACTAATACCAGAGAAATAAGGAATGTGTATGTTGCTCATAAATTGGGCCTAAAAAAAAAAGATGTTTGTTTCCGGTTACCCGACCGACCCTTTATTTTAACTGCCGACTCAAAAGTTTTTATGTCAAAAAAATCAGCATCGTATTTCGCGCTCTTTTTGGTGATTTTCACAACAAAGTAATTCTTACACACCGGCGCGCTGTGTCGTTTAGACGCTCGTAATCTCATTATAAAATAATCACTGCATACGCCTAGACGATATAGACTCACAGAAACGGTGCAAGGTATAATTTTTGCGAAGACAGTATAGCCTATAGGTGTAACCCCACCATTGATTTTTGTTCTTTATTCTATAGTAAATAATAAAAGTTTGAAGGCTTGTCATTCACAGAGGGTCCCAAAGGAAAGAAGTGAAACCTACATTTTACTGTTTGTCAACCTCTGCACTATCAAAATATGATGAGAAAAGTAGGGGTCATGTGTCATATAAGAGATTTTTTTTCTGCTGAGTGTGTACACTGGTGACAAAGTGAAAGTAGACTTCGGAAATCATGAATTCATACTCCAATTTCCAAGCATCATTTTTTTTTTCTAAATTCACAATTCAAACATGACAATGCTATCAAAATGTTCAAAATACATCAATAATGCCATTCAAATAAAAAAATGAGCATTAAAAATAGGAAAATGCATTTTTAAAGAAGAAGAATTGAGGATTATTTACAACCGCCATTATGCGACTACCCCACGGAAGCACTTCCTTTTTGCAATGGTGGCACTATGCCTATATCAAACATCTTCCTTGGTTTATTATAGCCACTTCAGATTTCAGATTCATATCTGAAATTGAGTACTATTTAAAAGATATATTACTTTCAGACCACTACCCCCAAAATGACATATATATTCATGTAATAGAAACTAACAAACTCATTCATTTTTATGTTCCATTTAATAAAGGAGTGTGGTAACGACAAAAAAAAAAAAAAAAAAAAAAAAAAAAAATCCCTACCTACCGACCCATATTTTTTTGGGCATGTAACAGGAAACAAACCTTCTTTTTTTTTAGGCCTTGTCAAACATTTTTTTATTCTAGTGAACCTTTTAATGCTAATGCACGGAAAATAAACCTGTTCAACTTTATTTATTAAGCACTCAATTTCTCAAAAATAATCATATACAACAGCATCTCTCATTGTCATATATTCCGATTATTTATAACATCCATATATTACGAGTAGGCCTATCCAAGAATGGTCTTCGCTTTATTTGTGAGAATCAAGACTTCTGCGTGGTGTTCACCTACTGATTAATGTACAACACTACAATAATCTTCTGTTTTACTATAATAATTGTGGTGTATATGACAAACCGATCTAACGCCGCGATGAGATAATTATTACCGTAATTAAAGATGACATTAATGAGCTCCTCGCGTCAAATCTCACCTATATTGCTCGTTGTGCTTCAGGCGGATCAATGTCACCTGGATAAAAGGTTACCACAATGAATTTTACAATTTTAACGATACTCACTTTAAATCTTTATTTTCGTCTCACCTATGAACAAACAATACAATACAAAATAAAAAAATAGACATTATAGTAATACACATGGCCATTCAAAATAGAATTATAAGAGACGTTTCATCATCAATACAACCATAGCATAACAAAAAATTACAAAATAAAACTACACAAGAGCTGCTACTCTTTAATCTACGATTGTGATAAAATGAAGTTCCAATTTTCATATAAAGAGGTGATAAGATTTACTGTCAAAACCTTTTTTAATGTATTAAAGAAACGCAATGTCACTTATATAAATAATGGTTGCATATTATTTTATTTGTTAAAATTACTGTCAATATTGTATTAGTGTGGAAACTTATTGCTAATCAGTTCACTACAAATCTAATTTGAAGTGATAATCAATCTTTTAAAACATTCCTAAAACGCGCATTAGTGCTTCTTTTTAACAAAACAAATATTGTATTAGGCAATAAAACATCACTTATGTGTTTATTGCTTATCAAATTTTAATTATTTGTCTTAAAAATTTTTTTAGACGGAAGTCAAGATTAGCAATGGGTTTTCAACTTTTATTAAAAAATGACAATAAAGTGTAATAATTATATATGATTAGAAGAAATATTTTATGAGTTATATATTGTCTTTTATAATTCTTTTTAGAATGACAAATGACGAATGATTATGTAAATGTACTATGTTCTATGTTATTTGACTAATAATGAAACATGAATAAAAACAATGATTGCCGTTCTCTTCTTTAGTTTTGAATGTGGTTTAACGGCATGTTAAACACGTGCATGCTATATACAATGTATGCCGTAGAAGACCTCACTTCAGTATCCAATATCAATCCATTTCATCTTTTTTTTCATTTTCGTCTCTTATAATTCTTATATAGAATGACATTAGTGTTACTACGTGTTATATTTATCAACTGTATTATTTCAGGGTACATATGAGGAGACGTTAATAAACCATTAAATTCATGATGAATGAAAACATATATTTCAGAAGAACCATTGTCCTTTTACAAGTAACTTGCATTTTGTTTTCACATGAAGGCATGCGCATATATACATGGGATTAAACTGGTCGACCTCAGAGGTGAGAGGTTATTATCAAATATTGGTATGAAGTACACGTATGTAGCTCTTAAGACTAAATGTTGGCCTATTGTGGCTTCATTTACTCTCGAGTCCACTTCCTATGTCTAACCAATACTGCGTGTCCTCTGTTCGAGCTGGGGAACGAACCCGCATGCTAGTGTGAGTGGTCAACACTATACCCACTGCACTAACGTACCACCTCATATCGGATTGTCAGACTGTCCCATAAAAGCTATTAGCAGCGCCCTTGCTCAGTAGGTTTAAATTCTCAAGCTGAAACAGTTATTGAGAAATTGCCTCACATTTAGGATTTGGTCGGTTTAATCTCCGATCAGGTCTTGCCAAAATTTGAAAAGAATGGCTGCTGTTACTTGTTTTTGCATAGACTTAACATGAGAGGAGTGTTGTCTGTGATATAATTTATAAACGGTCCGTGGGAGACCGGATTCGATCAGATCTCGTTTTAGATATTGATTTACTCCGATATTTGAACAATATTTAAATGTTACTTTCTCAGCCAATAAGATCGCTCAGATTTATCAAAATAAAACATTCCATTTTACATAGAATGTCATGGCCGTCAGCAAATGACATTCTTCTTCGGCCGATGAAATCACTACAGGAATGATAAAGAAGATCAACACCTAAGCTGGTTAGAAGGTAAATGGACTTTTCTAGAAAAGTCCATATAACTTCTTACCTATACTTACTACATTTCTATTTATTTTTCATGTTCTTTATCACCGTGCATCATCAACATCATCATCAGCATCGTAATCATCACTTATTGTCTTGTGCTCTTTTTTCTTTCACTTCTACGTTTTATCAAACTCAGCATTATCATAATTAACATCCAATTCCATTTCGCAATCATAATAACCATAACCTCGTTATCGTCTTCTGTTTTCATAGCTGTCGTCTTTTCATATTTTATTCCAATAATTACCAAGACTTAATTTTTCAATCTTCTCTTATTATTTTCTTCTTCTTCTTTCTTCGTCTTCTTTTCATTTTCTTCTTTTCTTCTTCTTCATCATCATCATCATCTTCTTCTTTTCTTCATCTATTTGTTCCTCTTCTGTATCTCCTTCTTCTTCTTCTTCTTCTTCTTCTTCTTCTTCTTCTTCTTCTTCTTCATATCTTTATTTCTTTTCTTTCTTCTACTACATCTCCTTATTCTTCATCATCTTCTTCTTTTTCCTTTCTTCTTCATCATCGTCTTCTTCTGCACTATATTCATTTCTTCTTGTATGCTTTTTTTATTATTATTACAGGTATTTTTAAAACTATTTATTATTATTATACTTGTTTCTTCTGTGGCTTCTTCTTTTACCACCACACGCTCTGTCTTCTGTATCTCTATGGTTAATGAACACGTCATATAGATAGTCATTACACGTCTCCAACGTCAAGGACGTCTATATAACTTTATATCACAATTTGATCGATCTTTAGAGTGTTGCAAAATCAATATCAAAAGCAAAACACATTAAAAGTTTTTGAATTCTTGTTTTTGAAATATAATATCTGTAAGTAGCTGACTGGATATATGATTATGTGCACATTGACGTGTCAAGGACAGCGTCATGCATTGAATATTGACTATTGACAATTCATTTTTTCAGACACGCCATCGATAATACTTTAAACAGCAAATGGCGCCTTTACTAAATGCAATCACAAACGCGACAGGGGATGTTTGGGCGTCGCTATGTACATATCATTTTTTGTGCATTTAAACCTTCAAGTTGAAAAGTATGATAAAATTTGAAGGTACCGCCCCAAGGTAGACACAAAGGTAACATACCCGTATTAAATCTAACCTTGCAGGTAGCATGTAACAGGTTCATGGTCTAACGGCAATTTAAACCGAGTCCAAGATGGAGAAAACATGTATACCATCGTCGGAAAAAGATCTCGACATTGAATTAAGAAGAACCGTTCATTTTTGTTGGCAGATGAAGAGTGAAAAGCTCGTCTAGATTATAAGTCTTACGATTGAATTGATTGAGTAATTAATTGATTGATTGATTGATTGATTGATTGAGTGAGTGAATCTTTAGTGTCATTTTTATGCCATCGAGGGCAAACTGACTATCAGTTAACTTAACCGCTGCTTTCTGGGATCCTGAAAGGTTAACCAGTACTAGAGAACATCAAATCTCCGCAAGTAACTGATAACTGATAACTTTCCCACTTGAATCTGCGGTGAGAGACGAATGCTTATGAGATACTATGTCGTATATCATTCATGCCTATTGAAAGAATATGTCTCCGTTTTTCAACACGAACACAGGATATATCTAGCGCGGAGGAAGACGAGGAATAAATCGGAATAGTCTGAATAGTACGAACAGATCTCCGAAAATAACTGACAAATTTTCTTACATAACGTTTTTAGACTAAACATGGTTCGAACGCATGACCTCAGTGGCGAGAGGTCATAAATAATCGTGAGACGATGCCTTAGATCACTCGGCCATGAAGAGCCTCTACCTATGCTGACGAGTTGTCACAGTCGTATGCGTGGGTCGTTACATACGTCATCCTGATGCTGTTGTTTCCTCGTTTATTACTTGCAGTATTAAAGAAGCTCTAGTCTGTACGTTTTTTCGTGGCAGAATGCTTTAAGACGCTGTTGTTTACCGATCACTTACCTCTCACCGCTAAGGTGGTGGGTTCGACCCAGGCTCGAAAAGTTGCCATTTCTTGTGGGAGGTCAGTGCAGTTACTCTGATTCATGCTTTGAGGTATTCACCCGCCAATCAAACTGGATATACATGTACATGTACATGTTAATGGATATGGACACCGTGTATCTCTTACTTCGTTCTTAATCCTCGGTCACTACCAACTGGGCAGCGTTCATTTTGGAGTTTTATAGTAACTTGAAACAATAAACAGAAAACCATGAAGAGACAATACTCAATATTTTGATCTGGTTGTAACATCACACCATGTCTACTAAGTATATATTAAGCTATGTATAGTTATGTCTTGGTATACCATAGCTCAAACTTTTAATCTCGTAGTCGCAACTTACTATCTCTTGGTCATGACAAAACAATTTGCGATCACTGGCGAATCTTAAATATATCAATTCGTTTCCACGAGTCTATTAAATAACAGGCAATGATCAAGAGATAATGGTCGTCGTTGTCAAGAGATAACAAACCGTGGTCAAGAGATAGTATGTTAGTGAGCAAGAGATAGTATGTTAGTGAGCAAGAGGTAGTATGTTAGTTAGCAAGAGGTAGTTTGTTAGTGAACAAGAGGTAGTATGTTAGTTAGCAAGAGATAGTATGTTAGTGAGCAAAAGATAGTATGTTAGTGAGCAAGATGTAGTATGTTAGTGAGCAAGAGGTAGTATGTGGTAGTGTGTTAGTGAGCATGAGACAGTTTGTTAGTGAGCAAGAGATAGTATGTTAGTGAGCAAGAGAAAGTATGTTAGTGAGCAAGAGACAATATGTTAGTGAGCAAGAGATAGTATGTTAGTGAGCAAGAGACATTATGTGGTGGTTAAGGGATCGTATGTCGTGCACAAGTCTATAGTAAGTCGTAACCAGCCAAGAGATAGGTGATAGTAAATCGAAATAAAGAGATACTATGTCGTGGTCTAGAGTTAGTAGGTCGTGGTCAAGAGATAGTATGTCGTGGTCAAGAGATAGTAGGTCGTGGTCAAGAGATAGTATGTCGGGGTCAAGAGATAGTAGGTCGTGGTCAAGAGATCAAGAGATAGTAGGCCGTGGTCAAGAGATAATAGGTCGTGGTCAAAAGATAGTAGGTCGTGGTCAAAAGATAGTACGTCGTTTATTACTTAATAAACTATATCTTTAAAGATAATAGTAGAGATGTTAATACATATTTACACGTAGTGTCTTATCATTAAATAAATTTGCCAATATACATAAATACTTCACACGTTAAAGTGCAAACATATCGCTTTACATGTCATAAAACATTATTTTGACATAAGATATTCTACTGTATACGTTTATTGTTCGCGACTGCAAAATATAATACCTACCTTAAAAAAGATTTCAAGCGATATAATAAATGTTTATGTACTCAGTTTTCATTGGCTGTTGCTTTAACCAATGAGATTGCGAGCGAGAGAGAGCAGGTTGCTATCAATGCGTCTTGAATAACAAGGTATGTACATACCAAGATAAACTTCACTGTAAAAAGAATTTACCATTGTGAGACAGTAAAACGATATTCTATAACCATGACCTATATCTTACCAAATATGTATGTTTGTAAACACTATATAAAGCCAGCCAATAGCATTGCATACGTTTGTCTCGTAACATTGAAGGGGATTTTGTCTATGTACCCAGATAGTTTTTCGTCTGCTGGCACATGCCTTTGATTGCGTTTTAACACGTAACTATCACAAATAGAAACATGAAATTGCATATTTTACGACACACAAAGAATCGGGATCGACTGCTGTAATAACACCAAAGTTTATTTTTATAAATAGCTGCGTGTCATGAATTAGTTTAAGGCATAATTTAGCGACAGAATCAATTATATCAGTAAAAAAAAACTAAAATACTTTAATTATCTTGCACTTTTTGATATTATTTTGCTTCTCGGTGGGCGAGCAGATATCTGCATTCCATGCATGCGGCCGTCTGTGCGTCCGGCTAAATTAGTGTCTGGAACATAGCTCTAAACGTATTAAAGGGATTCAAAGGTACTTGGTACATGGTTATAGATCAATGATTTAAAGTGCAGACGAGAAACCCATACTTTGATTTTGAACAAAATCAGAGTAATCTCTCCTTTTGTAATTTATTTTTGGAGATTTTTCACTTGCCCGAAGCATATTTAAATATATAGAAGGGACACTTGGCACACGGTTAGAGGGGCAATGTCGATGTTCAGAGCGAATATCTATAAATCTGTCTTGAATAAAATGACATACATATCTCATCTTTTGTACGTAGTATGCACAGGTCCTATCTTATTATAGCTTTTGGATAGCTATATATAGTAATTAATGGAAAGGTAGGACACTTCAAAATGACCATATCTGGTTTGAAGAACATATAGGTGTGAAGCGAGAAAACCTAAATTAAATCCGTGGACAAAATCATAATAAACCTACTTACTAATGCTGATCTCTTTGAAAACAATAATTAGCAAAAATATACATTTTCCCGCGAAATCCAAGTTTTTACATTTACGTAGGCTGTACACATCCGGTACTGACACGGATTGAATATATTGTCATTGCATTATTAGTCAAAATTTAAACCTTACATTTTGAAGGTTTGAAATTTGGTTAGAATATATAAAAAAATATTACATGATAAACATGAAAACATGTCAAACGATAATGTTCATTTATAATTTAACGTTATCATGCGTGTACGGAAATACCGAAAACGTATTTCGCGCCATCTGTCGAACAGCAACCGATAACCAATCAAAATCATACCAGATCTTCGTCCCGTGCAACCGGAAATAACTAGGCAAGGCAAATGTTGGACTCGTTTAGGAACGTAAAATATCAATTTTATAAGCAAAACAAGATCTATCTTTTGTTATTACATGATGTGTATGTTTAGAATATTATTTTCTACGTACGCTATAACTTTATTTCATTGAAATCGGCGATAAATCATGGATTCAGTGATTTTGGGTATTTTTGAAGTGTCCTACCTATCCATTATATACTATATATACTAGTAGCTATTCAAAAGCTATAGTAAGATAGGGCCTAAGGTAGTTTGTAATGGAATTCAACACGAATTGGAACATTGAAGGCAATGAGTGGACGTGTAGTGTGAAAGGAAATTCATCACTCTGTTTTGAATGATGGCATAATTCCACATTTGTAGTTTATTTTCCGTTTTATTTCCGAGACGGGTTATATTTGCTTGTCCGGCTATATTTCCGTGACTGGTAATATTTGCGTGACAGGTAAAATTTGCATGACCGGTTATATTTGCTTGTCCGGAGTATGATATCTCGAACACAACGAGACTTAGACCATGGATAGACGGTATGTCTCGAATGTTGTACTAATGATCTCCCAGAAAAAGCAGAAGTAAATATATGTACGGAATTAAATAGAAACGACTAAACAAAACAGGAAATGTCGGAGTTGTTTCAAAGACATATCAAAACACATTTCTGTAAACAGCGAGTGCCAACCCGGACTGTGTCGGTGTGTAAATTATGACTTGTTCAGTTATAGACATATCAAAACACATTTCTGTAAACAGACAGTGCTTACCCAGACTGTATCGGTGTGTAAATTATGACTTGTTCAGTTATAGACATATCAAAACACATTTCTGTAAACAGAGAGTGCTAACCCGGACTGTGTCGGTGTGTAAATTATGACTTGTTCAGTTATAGACATATCAAAACACATTTCTGTAAACAGAGAGTGCTAACCCGGACTGTGTCGGTGTGTAAATTATGACTTGTTCAGTAATAGACATATCAAAACACATTTCTGTAAACAGAGAGTGCTTACCCGGACTGTGTCGGTGTGTAAATTATGACTTGTTCAGTTATAGACATATCAAAACACATTTCTGTAAACAGAGAGTGCTTACCCGGACCGTGTCGGTGTGTAAATTATGACTTGTTCAGTTATAAACATATCAAAACACATTTCTGTAAACAGCGAGTGCCTGGCCGCACTTTGTCAGTGTGTAAGTTTTGACTTTTTTGTGTTTATTTTTTGTTGTTGTTTCTTTTTCTTCATTATTTTCTCATATGGTATCTTTATTTGAACAGTGTACCCACTGACAGGGATGTTTTTGATGATGTGATGGGGTCATTTACGATTAAAGGAGCAGTCTTAAATTCAGTTGCCTTTGACCGATACGGTCGTGCGTTCGAGTCGAGAATGGTCCAAAGCTTTATAATTAAACATTTACCAATTACTTGCAAGAAGACCACGATTCTATTTGAATTAATTTCTGAGTTTTACTTCCGCAAATAAAATAGGGACTAACTATTGCTTCAAGTAAAACATAATTTATATTTCAGCGGGTGTGCAGTGAAGTTGTACTATCACGAATGGCAGTGAAGTTGTACTATCACGAGTGGAAGTGAAGTCGTACGATCATGAGTGGCAGTGAAGTTGTACTGTCACGATTGGCAGTGAAGTTGTACTGTCACGATTGGCAGTGAAGATGCACTGTCACGAGTGGCAATGAAGTTGTACTATCACGAGTGGCAGTGAAGTTGTACTATCACGATTGGCAGTGAAGATGCACTATCACGAGTGGCAGTGAAGTTGTACTATCACGAGTGGCAGTGAAGTTGTACTATCACGATTTGCAGTGAAGATGCACTATCACGAGTGGCAGTGAAGTTATACTATCACGAGTGGCAGCTAAGCTGTACTATCACGAGTGGCAATGAAGTTTTACTAACACGAGCAATGAAGTTGAACTATCACGTGTGGTAGTGAAGTTGTACTATCACGAGTGGTTGTGAAGTTGTACGATCATGAGTGGCAGTGAAGTTGTGCTATCACGAGTGGTTGTGAAGTTGTACAATCATGAGTGGCAGTGGAGTTGTACTATCACGGGTGGCAATAAAGTTGTACTATCACGAGTGGCAGTGAAGTTGTACTATCATGAGTGGCAGAGAAGTTGTATTATTACGAGTAGCAGCTAATTTGTACTATCACGAGTGACAGTGAAGTTGTACGACCATGAGTGGCAACTAAGTTGTACTATCACGAGTGGCAGTGAAGTTGTTCGATCACGAGTGGCATTGAAGTTGTACTATCACGAATGGCAGTGAAGTTGTACTATCACGAGTGACAGTGAAGTTGTACGACCATAAGATACTGTGAAGTTGTGCTATCACGAGTGGCAGCAAAAGTGTACTATCACATGTGGCAGTGAAGATGTACTATCACGAGTAGCAGTGAAGTTGTACTATCACGAATGGCAGTGAAGATACACTATCACCAGTGGCAGTGAAGTTGTATTATCACTAGTGGCTGCTTAGCTGTACTATCACGACTGGCAATGACGTTGTACTTTCACGAGCGGCAATGAAGTTGTTCTATCACGATTGGCTGTGAAGATGCACTATCACGAGTGGCAGTGAAATTGTACTATCACGATTGGCAGTGAAGATGCACTATCACGAGTGGCAGTGAAGTTGTATTATCACGAGTGACAGCTAAGTTGTTCTATCATTAGTTGCAGTGAAGTTGTACGCCCATGAGTGGCAGCTAAGTTGTACTATCACGAGTAGCAGTGAAGTTGTACGACCATGAGTGGCAGCTTAGTTGTACTATCACGGGTGACAGTGAAGTTGTACGACCATAAGATACTGTGAAGTTGTACTATCACGAGTGGCAGTGAAGTTTATATTTTCACCTTTCAGACGAACACGTATGTGATATAAATACGAGTTTATTTTTTTTGAACACATACGGCATTTTATGCCATCGAGAGCTAACAGATGGCCAATTCACTTATTAACTGACGACCCCACGATTGATAATCATACGCGTGATAGACTGTGCTAAACGGGCTCCGCACTACAAACATGTATAATACATAAAAATTCAGCCCTTTTGATAACATGAAATTTGAAATAATTATTTTGATATGGCACAAATCTGTACAGATCCTTCAAACAATAATAATAATAATAATAATAATAATAATAATAATAATAATAATAATAATAATAATAATAATAATAATAGAAATAATAATAATAATAATAATAATAATAATAATAATAATAATAACAATAATAATATTATTATTATTATTATTAATAATAATAATAATAATAACAACAACAACAACATTATTATTATTATTATTATTATTAATATTATGATTATTATTATTATTATTATTATTATTATTATTATTATTATTATTATTATTATTATTATTATTATTATTATTGAGTCGAGGAGGAACATCCCTCACACAGCTTACAATAAGTGCACATATAAAAGAGAAATAGTAATGATTGAAATTGTATATGTTCTCACTTTCATTCAATATTCACACACTGCTTTCATGCACTGTTTAAACTGGTAGTTAAACCTAGTAAATATTATATTATAATTACTATCCTTTATACAATAATGTATCTGGGAGATAACTGAAATAAGGGGGATAAGGGAGGGGTTCTCTGGCTTGAAGCTTTTGCTTTAAAACAAACACGTACATCAAAGGTGTCTTTATATATAAAACTAAGTAAGTATGTCGTAAAACAATTCCCAAGTTTTCAAAAACATATTGTATTAATTTTCAGTGATAGATATGTCTTTGTATGTTTTATATAAAAGTTGAAGTCTGAGCTGGAGTATTTTAAAATTTAAATTATTTTTCGAGCATCTACAACAGTATATGTAATATTTTGTCTCTAACTGAATGAGCTGGATTATTTTACTTATATTCTTATCATACATTCCAAAATTAAATGATTTTTGTTCTAATGGAAATGGGATATTTTTTATGGACATCCAGTTTTGCAAAATGTGTAATATTTTTTGTGTTTCTTTACATTCCCACAATAAATGATAGATTGTCTCGGTGGTAGATGAGCAAATGAACACACTGGACTATCAAGTAGTTTTATGTTATGTAGAAAATTGTTTGTTGTCAGTATATTATGATTGATCCTTGATTGAAACCACTGTAATGTTGTATCTTTTGTTATCAAATATGGCCATGAAAACACTGTTTTCCAAATTGCTTCGTCAAAATTATGTTTCATTCCATGATGTTTTTTTCCACTAGGAATTTCATTGTTATGATTCAATATAAGATACATATCTTGAATACCTTTTTTCTTTTTTCGTATATATTTTGATAGGGTTAGGTATGATCGGACTTTGAAGCTTATTATTTGCTTTTATTATTTTTTTCATTTTTTTTTTAAATTTTGAATTGCAGTAATGATACTGTGGTATTGTAAAAAGTTTATATTAATACTGTATATAGTTTTCAATTCTTGAAGAGAATATAAATGTCCGTCATCTTTTGTAATGTCGTTGATCAAATGTATTCCCTTTTCATACCAGCTTTTAACAAAATAAGCTAGGTTTCCTATGTTTATATCTTCATTGTAAAATACTGGTACTGATAAGAATGTTCTATCGTTAATATGTGGATGAGCCTTTAAAATTTCAATATGTGATTTTAAAACATCTTTCCAAAAAGTGTTTGTTACACTTAATAAGATTTCTTTTACATACATAGTATTACTTCCACAGACAGAAACTTTTGTTAAATCTAAAAAAATTTTAGCTAGACTAGCATAATTGCTTTTTTCTAAAATAAGTCTCTTAAGCCATGTTGCTTTTAATGCTGTTATATATGCAAATATATTAGTCATTTTCAGACCACCATCTTCATAATCTTTACACAATACAGTATGTTTGATTCTGGGTTTTCCGTGCCAAACGAAATTGCAACAAATGTCGCTAATTTCTTTCATAACTTTATCCTATGGATTTGGTAATGACAAGAAGAGGTGATTAAAGGCAGATAATAGTAGATACTTAATAACTGTAATTCTACCAATAGGAGTCAAGTACCTACGTTGCCAACCCATTATTTTATTTTTCATAGCAATTATTTTATCCTGGTAATTTAAATCATTCATTAATCATTTTTAATAGATCTGTGTCAATGTTAATCTCTAGCAATTTAAATCTAGTTTTGCACCAGGTTAATTTCCATTTTGTTTTTATTTGTTGAGTGCTATACTTTTTGCCCCTAACCAAACAACTTGTGTTTTTTTCAAAATTTACTTGAAATCCTGAAATGTTTGCAAAATAATCCAGCTCACTCAGTGTTTCATTAAGTGATGTTTCAGACCCATTAAATAAAGTAAGTTGTATCATTTGCAAATTGTGTTAGTTTGTATTCTGTACTATCTATTTCATTCCCTTAAATATTTTTATTATTTCTGATTCTAATAGCTAATATTTCCACACAGAGTATAAATATATAGGGGGACAACGGATCACCTTGCCTACAACTGCGTTCAATGTAGATTAAGGATGACAGATCCAGGACTGTATTGAAGGACCAAAATTGAAAAACTTTAACACTTTTTGTATAAATGACCAAGATAAGGAATCAAAAGCTTTTTCAAAGTCAATCAGGATCATTAATCCTGGTATATAATTTTCCTCTAAATAATGCATTATGTCATACGTTAATCTTGTATTTTCACCTACATAACGACCAGTTAAAAATCCAGTTGTATCTTTATTTATAAGGTTACATAGTACAGTTTTCATTCTATTGGCTACCGAGGCTGAAACCATTTTGTACACAGTATTTAATAGGGCTATTGGGCGATAGTTTTTTTAGAAAGTGTCTTTCTTTATTTTCTTTTGGTATAAGAGTTACGATGCCTTGTCTCTGAGTTATAAATAACTCTCCTATTTTATAATTGTGGTTATGAGCTCTAAGGACAAAATGCAATACATAATGGAAGTATTTGTACAAAAAGCTTTTTGACACATTTTAAATACATCTATGATTGATCCAGATGGGTAAAAATTGATTTACTCATGTTGTTTTGTTTTTTAAATCTGGAATCATGGATAGTTTGTGTCAGATAATTATCGATATAAATATCTTGGGTTTTAAAATATGTTGTCATTAGTTGTTTCTCTTGTTCTGCATCAACTAAATTATGTATATGCGACCATCTGTCTGAAGTTATCTTTGAGTGTTAATTTAGCCAATGGTTTACTTAAGTTTATTTGCTGGTTTTAACTAATAATGATTCTATTTCTACCATGTACTTCAGATATGTTTCAAAAGACAAAAGTCTGTTTATCGTTATAACTCCAAAATCATTTTTTGCAGAAAATTTTCACAGTATGTTCATTAAGTATATTAACAAGCAATTTCATATATTTTAGTCCATTATAAGTCACTATTTCAGCTTTTATTGTACAAAATACAGGAGAGGTGGTTTAACCAAACATCAATCTCTTATCCAACTCACTTTATAATAAAATAATAATAATTACAATAATAATAATAATAATAATAATAATAATAATAATAATAATAATAATAAAAATGATAATAATGAAAACAATAAAAATGATAACGAGAGAGTCATTTGAACAATTCAATCCAGTTTGTATGTAAGGCAGTTGTTCTATCGACTATAAAAATGAGCACCGATGACATTTGCATTATATATTTAGTGAAACAACGCATAGCTAATTTAGTCATAACACTATTACTTTGTACAATTACTAGATTATATCATGTACAGCATGCACCAGTCACAACCATTGAAGTAGAGATCTAGATAAATATGCTACATACAAAATACGTTATGCGTAAGGATGCGTATATTTAGGATATTGAAACTTGCACTTGTAACTTGTTCCTCTATTCTCGGAACAAAACGACATTAGCATACGAACCACTGACGTCCGGTTTTTCATTTAATTTCAGATACATACATGTACTATACAAATAACGACACCGACTGCTTGTTTACGTGTGGGGTGTTACATCAGTATTCAAGTTACCGCCAGTAAGATTAGTTTACTACGCAAGTCAATTCTATGAATTCACTCTAACCGTATCCGCTTTTATTTATTTTATATATTATATTATTATATATTACAATACGAGAACTAATTACATATGTTTACAAATGAAGTAATAATAGATATGATAGGTTTATATTCAATGGACATCAAGTGGCCACTCCAGCCTACTTGATGATACTTTATGACATTTCCTTAACGCTGGGTTTTACGCCGGAAGCAATACTAGTGTGGGCCCTAGAACTTAATTGCTTCAATGCGGACATGCTTGAGATATTCTGTAAACATTACACCTTTTCATGTCAACCGTTAGTACATCATGTCAAGTGTTAGTATTGATCATCATTGACGTCGTGTGAAAAAGTTATTTAATTGGTTGAAACAAACAATCGGACTACCTCAGCGATTTCCATTGAGTTTAACAAAGATGTTTCAACAGACTGCATGTGTAGTTTTAAACATATTTTATTCACAAATAGTATACAATTACATTGAAAATATCACATATTAGTTAACACATGTGTATACAATTATGAAAGGGATTCAGAAGAACGAATACAGCTTTTGTGAATCTGTCTCCCAAAATCAATCTAAAATTATCTATATATCAATGAATGTTAGTATAAGGATCTGTAGATGTTCTTACATTACATATAATATAAAGATATATATATATATATATATCTTAATAGAATATGTCAAGAAACTTTGCATATTTTAACGAAGAGAGAGAGAGAGAGAGAGAGAGAGAGAGAGAGAGAGAGAGAGGGGGAGGGAGGGAGGGAGGGAGGGGTAAAATGTTGCTGTTCGTCTCAACAGTAATAGGAATAGCCATTGAGAGACTTAATGGTATGGTCAATCATGTACAGATATATCGAAAATAAGTTAATAAATGTTAGTTAAAATTAAGATTTGAAAGGATTTCAGAATATTAACTGTTAAGTGGTTTATGTGCTACTTGAATCTTTTTAATGCTATTATATTGTCTTGTACTGTGAAATAAGCTTTTAACGGGATATCCAAACAAAAGTGTATTTACAGTTGGTTGTATGTTTAATCCTCGTATTTTTTGTAACATAATGCCTATCTGCTCCGTATACAAAGAACAAATGAAGAGGTAATGATCTGTGTTTTCTATTAATCCACATGTACAAAGTGGGCTGTTCATTAAGTTTTTAGTGTATAGAAGATAATTAAGAGGACTACAGTATGTTCTAAGGCGAGTGTGTTGGATCTGTGATAATATCTTCCCTGCATAATAGTGTTTTGGAGTAATCGGTCGGTTGCTATTGAGTTTATTCTTAAAAACTGTAATTGATTCTGAGTTTTTTTATTTCTATTGTTAGTTCGTTCCAGTCCCTTGGTGTCGAGGGAAGAAAAGATTTGTAAAAAAGCTGGGTATTGCATGGTAATGTACGGTTGTCATTTGAATTTCGCAGGTTGTACGTAACTGTATTACCGATGTTTGCAGGGACTAGAGCAGTAAGAGGAGATGGTGCAAGGTTGTGAGTCATTTTATAAAATAAGGACAATTTCTGTTTTTTAAGTCTATGTATTAACCATTCCAAGCCAATTTCCTGATAAAGTGTTTGAATTGAGATTAGTTTAGTAGTTCCAGTTGCTATTCTAGCTGCTTCTGTTTGAATGGATTCTAGTTCTTGTTCTTCGTATTGGGTACAGTTATCCTAGACTACATCTGCGTATTCCAAGATGGGATAATGAATGTTAGATACATAATTTCTCATGATTTTCGATCTAATTGAAACTTAGATTTTCTCATAATATTAGTTTTCTTCCAAGCCCTTTCTTTAATACTATAAAAGTGTTCGTGCCATGTTCCATTTGAAGATAAAGTTAAACCTAAATGTTTATAAGTGTTTACTGCGTTGATGGGTACATTATTCATTATAAGGTTAGGGTGAACAGGTTTGTTAATTTTCCTCGAAATAACCATTGATTCGGTTTTCATAGGATTAAAAGTAACTAGCCATGTGTTTGACCAGTGGTTAATAGTGGCTAAGTCACGATTGATCATTGTAGTAGCATTTTCGGGTGTATCTACTAAGATATATAAATTAGTATCATCTGCAAACAATTTAATTTGACAGTTTGTTTGAGAGACAATGTCATTAATGTAGATTAAAAATAAAAGAGGCCCGAGCGTTGATCCTTGCGGAACTCCAGCCTCAACTGAGGTAATGTCTGATATATGGCCAGGAATAACAACACGTTGTTTTCTGTTTTGAAGATAATTTGTAATCCAGTCTAATAGAGGACCCGTTATTCCAACTGACTTTAATTGAAGAACAAGTCCTCTATGCAAGACCCTATCGAAAGCTTTTGATGTATCACAAGACATAGCACGTACTTCCTTTCATTCGTCTGGGGCCTGGCAAAAAGTATTGTATATGTCTACAAGTTGATTAGTAACAGTGCCATTGGGAACAAAGCCAGATTGGCGGGGTGTTATAATTTTATTATGGTTAAAAAAATAAATAAATGTTTATGTACTATTCTTTCCATTAGTTTGTCGATAGTTGACAACAATGATATGGGTCGATAGTTCGAAATATCGGATGGGTCATTTTTTTTAAAATAGCACAAACATGGGCCAAGTTCCAATCGGAAGGGACTTTGCTTATTTCAAGCGAGCGATTAAAAAGGTTTGTCAATGGAACTGTTAATTTAAGTGATAGTTCTTCAAGATTTCTATTAGTTATCATATCAGGTCCTGCCGCTTTGCCACGCTTTAGCTGTTGTAGAGCTGTTCTTACGTCTGCTTGTGAAATTACGATAACACTTAATGTTGGTCTATTTGAATCTATCAATATATCTGGCAGGACTATATTTTTGTCATTAAGTTGTGTTTGTGAAGTGAAATGATTATTTAGAAATTAGCTTTTTCATTTATTATGTTTAAGTGGGGGTATGCTAGATGAACTGCAATTTAGCTTAATAAATGATTTTAGGAGGTGTCACCATCAGAGGTTTATAAAGAACTAGACTAACTTTTGAGATAGATTGTTTAATTGTTCCTGCTTGGATTTGCGTATTTTTGTTATTGTTTCGTCTCGAAGTTTTTTTTATAGTTTGACTAATTCTCAAGTATGCTTGAGATTTTAACTTTGTCATATAGTTGTTTACGTTTTCGCATAAGTTTACGTATTTCAGATTTCATCCAAGGGGGGTTAGTTGGGCGAATTGTTACAATTTTTCTTGGAATTGAGCTTTCAGCGAGTTAAATTATTGTGTTTGATACATTTTTGCATATGTGTCAATGTCG
Organism: Panopea generosa; assembly: GCA_029582155.1. Classification (NCBI taxonomy): domain Eukaryota; kingdom Metazoa; phylum Mollusca; class Bivalvia; order Adapedonta; family Hiatellidae; genus Panopea; species Panopea generosa. The sequence goes on from CM055902.1 coordinate 20,422,649, forward strand.
TTGTCATATTGGGAGTTCCAGTCTGTGTTACGCGCTTCTTGTCTTAAACGGTCATAGTCGCCCTGATTATACATCCAAATAGTACGTTTGGAGCAATTTGGTAGTGGTTTGCTCAAGTTAATATGGCAGAAGATGGGACAGTAGTATATCTCATGTTTTGATCAAGAAAAGGTCTGCCAACTCCGCTTGCAGCAATTGTGGCGAGTTTAGATACAAACAACAAGTCAATAATAGATGAAAAATAGTCTGTAAAATGGGTGGGTTCTGCAATTGTTTGCGAAAGGTCCAGTCGCTGCATTAGATTAATAAGTTTCCTATTAGTATTTGGTTTAAGAAAATCTAGGTTGAAATCTCCCATTATAATAATATCTTGTATTCCTGTATCCACAGCGAGCCCTATAGACTCTTCAATAGTATTTAATGTAGTTTCAGGAGAATTTTGAGGTCTGTAGAACGTACCATAAAGCATCTTTTTATTATTAATGTAGATTTCTATCCATAAGCATTCGATATCATTAGGTTCAAGTTCAGTTCTTCTTATTGTGTGTAATTTATCGCTTACATATACAATAATACCACCATGAGTGTCTAATGGTCTGTCTTTACGAAATGGGACTAAATAATTGTCAAAGATTATATCATCGTTTAACACATTGTCTGTTAACCAGGTCTCGGTAAATGCTAATATATCAAAGTTGAATAATTCTGCATAGAGTAAATCTTTCTTTGGCAGAAAACTCTGGACATTGTAGTGAACTATTGTCATATTATGTTGATGAGAAGTGTTTTCGTTATTGACTGGCGAAATAAGTGTATGGATTGGGCCTGAATTGGATACAATATCCCCATGTTGCATTATGATTATAGCTAACCAAGACAATAGTTCAAAATTTGTGAGAGAATTAAGTCCCTTTGTCTTAGATTGAGTAAGGGCGAATGTTCCTATTCTCGCCCTGTACATATTTAAATCAACACACATTATGTAATTCAAAAGTCATAACAATCACCAGAGAAGGGCGACCGCTGTGACAAAACGAGCAAAATTGCCCAGACATAACAGAGATGAAGAGAGGTAAAGAAATAGAAGTCTGAAAGTAGAATGAAAAAAAAAATAATCAAGGCAACTTGAAACGATTTGAGAATCATTCAAGTTGTTAGATGAAGGAAGGTGTTTGTGGATATTCTCATTTCATATATTAATTTTTATATATTCGAGGTAAGAAGTAAAATAAGGAAAAAATATGGAGAAGGCTGTCCTTGTAAATTGAAAGTGTGCCTTACTTAGAAACAATAAATCAGATATAACCTTATTAACTATGACATAATATCAACAACAACAACAAGAACAATCATTATTATCATTATTATTAAAATTATAATTATTATTATCATTATAATCATAATTAATATTATCATCATCATCATCATCATCATCATCATCATCATCATCATCATCATCATTATTATTTTCATTAATATTTTTATCATTATTGTTATTATTTTTATTATTATTATTATTAATATTATTATTATTATTATCATTATTATTATTATTATTATTATTTTTTTTTTTTATTATTATCATTATTATCATTATTATTATTATTATTATTATTATTATTATTATTATTATTATTATTATTATTATTATTATTATTATTATTATTATTGTAATCATCATGATAATGATAATGATAATGATAAAAATATTAATGAAAATAATAATGATGATGATGATGATGATGATGATGATGATGAAAATATCATTATTATAATGATGATTATAATAATAATGATAATAATAATAATAGTAATAATAATAATAAAAATAATAATAATAATGATAATAATAATAATAAAAATGATGATGATGATGATGATGATGATGATGATGATGATGATGATGATGATGATGATGATGATGATGATGATGATGACAGTACATAAAAACTTCGTAGAAGTAAGTTTGAAAGAATTTTAGAACATAATCATAGTTGTTAATTAGTTGATGTGAATAAATTCAGAAACTGTTACATATCTTAATTACGCTTTCCATGAATAAACTTAATGGACATATAAGAAAATTTTCGACGAAGAACAAAACGAAAATTAATATTTTGACATTTTGTCAACAGCAAAAAAAAACTAATACTGATTTTAAAAAAAACCCATCAAATTCATATCGCTTTGAAGTGTGCCTCACATAAAAACAATCAAGTAAAGTAATTATGATTTTACTACAGATCGAGCTTCAGTTGCTAGTACATCCTTCTCATTCGTGCCTTATCTGTGACAAATGTACAATAGTACCTTTGAGAATCTACATAATACATTCATATTTACGCATTATCCGCACGCAAGCTAGCTCGTACGCAAGCAGCCACGTACGTATGGACGCAATCACATACATACACATATACGCATACTCACATGCACGATATCACGTAAGTTACATATACCTGCACACACACACACACACACACACACACGCACTCACATGAACACATATTATTGAGAGATAATATACTTACATACATATGAAAAAGCAACACAGTCTGTAGCTGGTAATATTGTACAATTGATTGATTGAATACTTAGCGTCATGTGTATGCCATCGAGGTCTAATAGACGATCAGTTAACCTAACCACTGCTTCCTGGGATTAACCAGTACTCGAGCACGCCCCATCTCCGCAAGAAACTGATAACTTTCCTACTTGAATCAGCGGTGAGAGACGAATGATAATGAGACACAATGTCGTATATCAATCATCATGGAAACTGTTGGTTGGCGGGGGATTTGAACTCACGACCCCTCGATTGATAGTCAGACGCGTAACCGACTGACCCAATCGGGCCCGACAATATTGTACAAACAATAGGAATTGAGGAACACAACATATATATTCTGTTTCAAAAGAAAAAAAAAGAAAAAGAAAATAAATATAAATAAACAGGCTAAATGCCGAAACGGCTGCCGATTTGTAGGTTAACACCTGTAAGTGTTATTTAGAATACTCAGCAGTAGATCAGCAACTAAGACTGGTGGCGGTTGTGATCAATATAGTTCAGAAACCACATCATATAGCCGAGTTTGTTACGCATAAACAGAGTTCCACCTAGACAGTTTTATCTATATCATCAATATTAAAATCACATGTTTCTATTATAGTTTTACATGTTTTAATATGTTTAAAATCAGACACACTTCATAGCATGAGAGTCTTCCTTTGTAGGTGCGGTTAAGTGCGGCTATGCTGCACATGTGATGTAGCAACCACGGATATACTATTCGTGTCCAGGTCCGTGGTTTCGGTTACAATTTACCATGCTCAAAGCAGATTTATGCCTATATACGTTATACACTGTCTAAAACACCTTCATTATCTCATCTAACGGTATCGTACAAATAGTTACATAATATCGTCGTAATATGGATCTTAATAGCTGCTGTAAGCATTCTAGATAAAGTGGAGGTATGGTGACTACAGACGTGACACAACTGTATTCAGGTGTACTTGTATTAAATAAGAATGCAGTATTAATATCAGAAAATCATTTTAAATAAACACGAATGTGAGTCCATGTATGGGCGGGCAAAAATGCATTATAAACTACTGTATGGAAAGCAGTCTGAGATATGTTGACTATATCGTATCTATACATCATGCATACATAAACAAGTTATTATTAAGATTTTAATTAGTTCATTTTAGAAAACACATGGTTGCATGTTTATCTAAATGCATTCGTTTTTTTTTCTTTGTTCTGTTTTGAAGCGACAAATATATTTTAGTCGATTCGGTTATTTTCAATAAATTTAATCATAAATTATTTGTGAATAACAAGACAGAAATGTTCAGACCAGACTACGACGAGCGCGCCTGGCTACAATGCAAACCATAGACACAATATCAAGGCCTCTGTCAAACCAATTAATTTGATGTCAGCTATGACTTATATACTATGGTTTTATATGCAACACATCTGGAGTGGACTGACAATTTACATACATGAACTGATAACTTTATATGAGTAGGATCCAGTTAAGGATTCATGACTAATCACATGCTATATATATATATATATATATATATATATATATATATATATATATATATATACAGATAAGTATGGCTTTTATGATAAATGCAACAACAAACAAAACGCGCAGCACACGTACACGCAGATATACTTACATTTACAACTTTGCATTTACAACTTGTGGAAAAATATGCTAGAGTATGATCGTTCGTGAGGTGTTTTTTCAGTATTTTATCATATATTAACTTTTCAATGACTGATAACACAATATTTCTAAGATTAATACCGCTCCAAATCCATGTGACGACAACGCTGGTATCACTGTTATTATATCTACCGACGGGAAATCAGTGTCATTCAAACGATTAGAATTTTGATTTTTGTTCCCGAAATGAATGGAAGTTTAGATAATTGCAAACGAGATATTGCGAGATTTTGCGTGAATACGCGAGCGTTCACAAAATCTAAATCAGTTGTCTTTCCTTCTTTATATAATTCCTTTGTTTTACGAAGTGTTAACTAACAGTATTTCACAGGTAAAGGTGAAACTTTGGAATATTGTGTTGTGGATCCAACTAGAACATTTCTTTATAATAAAGGAGGTGCCGTTTGTCTTAGTCAATGAAACATTTAATCTTCCTGTTTCCTGCAACTTATCCTCGTGCAAAGCAAGAATTGACGATCATGAAGACACTTTTTTATCACTGAAGTCTTTTGATTCGCAGTTACGCTGGCAAAAGCTCATTGATTGAGATAAGGAAAATTATCCTTGAAGTACTTAAACACTGAACGATATATACACAAATATATTTCTTGCGCACCAAAGAGCATTAGGACGTGAGAACGTTTCCGTTAATATATTTATCTCGTATGCATGATATCCTTATAGATATATAGATATATGGATATATAGATAGATATATCAAACAATGAATCATATCATTAAATAATTTCTAAAAACAGATTAAAAAGTTGTGTAGATACGTGTTATGCATAATTAAAACAAAAACAATTAAATTAGTGTTGTTGTTTTTTTTGGTTTTTTTCTAACAATGCCATGAGCGGCATATTTGAACATCAGTAGCATTGTTCAACGGGTATTACAGATTAGCTAGCGATCACTTAATGAGGCATTCCAACATCACCAATACCGATTAGTTAAGGCATATGACGTGTCCCTCACGTTACACTACTAAGGCGTAACAACAACGTGTCGTTTCCGGTTTCCAGACCGACTTTATATTTGAGCCCGATTCAAATATTCTTTTTTTACTAATTTTGCGAGAGATTTTTTTTTATTTTCCTCTTTGTGTTCCTTCTATGACTTTGCGCTTAATCATCAACGTCGTGGAGACGCTTGTTAGATATATATGTATATATAGATAAGTAAATACCATGCGCGTATAGTTTAAGTGTCATGTACATGATAAATTACGTGACTAAGAATACAGTACTTGAATCGTAAAGTGGTTGTTATTATTGACACACGCCATTTGATAAATATTTGCACACGTTGTATATTTTTTCTGAATTTGTATAGTTATTAGCTTTATGGAAGAACTCTGCTTGTATTCGTACTACGCATTATGAGGTATCCTCCCTCACCACACCCAACCCCACATAACCCCACCCACACCCCACCCCACCCCACCCCACCCTACATAGCTCCACCCACACTAATTCATTAACGCTCTTGTCAAAACATTACAGTCGAGTTTCCTCAGTCTGTGCATCCAGTAATCGGATTACAAGAAGCTTAGGTACATGTGTTTCCGGTTCTGACAGAAATTTCCGCCTTGAGGAACAAGTGTTTTGACGGGAACGAGGCTTTACCGGATTACCGCGAAAAACAAATATCCAAAGGGGACGGAATTTTCTATCCTAAACTTAAACGCCATAAATTCTTGCATAGCCTTACCAATCGCATTAGACAAATATAATCACCATTACCTCAGATACATTTTCATATCTATGAATACCATCTATATTGGCAAGAAACGGATAAAATTAAAAATTATCACCATGGCGAAATGTTGGACCGAGATGGTACCGAACCCTTGTCCTAAGCAATGGGAGACCTACAGTCCTGAATCAGCACCGTAATTCCACCCTTCCACAGAGGATCTGTGAGCCAAGAAAATGTATTTTCACTGGAAATAAATTAAATTTTGTCTTTGCTGTTAGCAATATGTGTCATATTTAACGGTTTTCATTGTCATAATAGAAGACGTGTTTCTTTTTTTAAATGATCTACATCGTCTTTTTCGTGCTACACGTCACCTTCATCATTTAAGTGTTAACACTTAATGGGAGTGGTAATATCTCAGACGATGTAAATATTTTTTTCAAATTTAACAATGTCCAAACTTGTGTTAAAGATACTGAACTCTTGATAAACAATACATTTTGGCCCAACCCTTTTGCTATTCCACGAATACAAAAAAAAGGCAATAAAATATTTCTAAGTTAAGTACACCGATACACTTAAGAAACGCAACACACTCAGATAAACAGCTATAAAACACTATTGTTTTATAGATCGAGGGCTCAGCGCAACACTATTGTAACACTGTTTTTTCCCAAAAATCGTGTTTTTTTTGCATAAATAACTATAGTTTTACAATGTGCATCTTGCCGTCCAATCTCACAATATTACTCAACACACTTTCAGTTTTTACAAATTATAACTTTACTAAACCAATATATCCCTTTTGAATACTTCTGGAATGAGATATGACCTCAGGTACACTCAGTTTTATTCTTTTTAATATATCAGTACTAGAAGTCAACAGTATCTAGTTATTTTAAAATGGCTGTTAACTTAGAACCAAAACAATATATTTTAGATATTGATAAACCTTGGTTTTTCAGAGTTAACTTTTAATTATACCAATTGAATAAAGCACAATGTGGGTAGTGGGGTGGTATGGGGTATGGTGGATACAGAGTGTATAGCAGATAATTGAGATGGTGAAGTGGATGTAGAGGGTACAGCATCTGCTGGTAGTGTAGTTAGTATGATGGACGAGGAGGGTACATCAGGATGCTGTAGTTGGTACGATGGATGCAGAGGGTACAGCTGGTACTGTAGTTAGTATTGTGGGTGTAGAAGGTACAGCTGGTAGTATAGTGGGTATAATGGGTGTAGAGGGTACAACTCGTAGCATAGTTGGTATGGTTGGTGTTGAGGGTACAACCCAGGTAGCATAGTCGGTATGGTGGGTGTTGAGGGTACAGCTGGTAGTGTAGTTGGTATGGTGGGTGGAGAGGGTATGACAGGTAACATAGTTGGTATGGTGGGTGTTGATGGTACAGCTGGTAGCATAGTTGGTATGGTGGGTGTTGAGGGTACAGCTGGTAGTGTAGTTGGTATGGTGGGTGAAGAGGGTATGACAGGTAGCATAGTTGGTATGGTGGGTGTGGATGGAAGCTGGTAGCATAGTTGGTATGGTGGGTGTTGAGGGTAGAGCTGGTAATGTAGTTGGTACGTGGGTGTTGAGAATACAGCTGGTAGTGTAGTTGGTATGATAGGTGAAGAGAGTACAGCTGGTAGTGTAGATGATAGCATGGGTGTAGACAGTACAGCTGGTAGTGTAGGCAATATGGTAGGTGTAGAGGGTACAGCTGGTAGCGTTGTTGGTATAGTGGGTGTAGAGGTTTAAGTAGGTAGTATAGTTGGTATGTTGGGTGTAGAGGGTACAGCTGGTAGTGTTGTTGGTATAGTGGGTGTAGAGGTTACAGTAGATAGTATAGTTGGTATGTTGGGTGTAGAGGGTACAGCTGGTAGTGTTGTTGGTGTTGTTGGTGTAGAAGGTACAGCAGGTAGTGCAGTTGCTATTGTGAATGAAGGGGGTACAGCTTGTAGTGTAGTTGGTATGGTGAGTAGCATAGATGGTATAGCGGGTGTTGATGGTACAACTGGAAGCATAGTTGGTATGGTGGGTGTTGAGGGTACAGCTGGTTGTTATGGTGGGTTAATAAAGTACAGCTGGTAGTGTAGATGGTATCGTAGTTGTATATACAGTACAGCTGGTAGTATAGTTGATATGGTGGGTGTAGAGGGTACAACTGGTAGTGTTGTTGGTATAATGGGTGTAGAGGTTACAGCTTGTAGTGTTATTGGTGTTGTGAGTGTAGATGGTACAACTGGTAATGTATTTGGTAGTGTGGGTGTTGAGGGTACAGCAGGTAGTGTTGTTGGTATAGTGGGTGTAGAGTATACGACTGGTTTTAAACGTAGTTGATATTGTGGATGTAGAGGGTACAGCTGGTAATGTTGTTGGTATAGTGAGTGTAGAGTGTTTGGCTGGTAGCGTAGTTGGTATGGTGGGTGTAGAGGATATGGCTGGTAGCATAGTTTTTATAGTGGGTGTAGATGGTACAACTGGTAATGTAGTTGGTATGGTGGGTGAAGAGGGTACATCTGGTTGTGTAGATGATATCATGAGCATAAACAGTACAGCTGGTAGTATAGTTGGAATGGTGGGTGTTGAGGATACAACTGGTAGTGTAGTTGGTATTGTGGGTTGAAGAGGGTACATCTGGTTGTGTAGATGATATTGTGGGCATAAACAGTACAGCTGGTAGTATAGTTGGTATGGTGAGTATAGAGGGTAGACTGGTAGCATCGTTGGTATGGTGGATGAAGAAAGTACAGCTTGTAGTGTAGTTGGTATTGTGAGTATGAAGAGTACAGCTGGTAGTGTAGTTTGTATTCTGGGTGTAGAGGGTACAGCTAGTAGTGTAGATATTAATGTGAGTATAACAGCTGGTAGTGTAGTTGGTATTTTGAGTATAAAGGGTACAGCTGGTAGTGTAGTTGGTAATGTGAGTATAACGGGTACAGCTTGTAGTATAGTTGGTATTATGGGGAACAATGAGTGATTAAGATGGTTGATATGGTATATTGAATGTAGTAAGTACAGTGAGTAGTTATAATGGTATGGTGGATGGTAGTGAGTAGTGAAATTAGTAAAGAATTATAGAGGATGTAGAAAGAACAGTGAAGAGTTGAGATTGTATGGTGGATTATTGTAGTGTCCATGAAACAGATGGTAGTGATGTTGATATGGTGAATGCAGTGTGTAAAGTGGGTAGTGATGTTGATATAATGTGGATTGTGAGTAATGAAGTTGGTATGGTAGATGTTTAGGGCACAGGTAGTGCTGTTGGTATTGTTGATGTAGAAGGTACAGTGTAGTTGAATCTAAATGGTGGGTGTAGATGGTACAGTAAGTAATGGGGTTCTGGTTGGTATTATAGATAATGATTGGCAGAGAGAAAAAAGTACCTATATAATGAAGTAATGTAGAGGAAGCATTGGAGTGAATGTAGATGTTACAGCGGATAATGGTACTGGATTGGTGGGTGTAATGGTTCAGTAGTTAATTAGGTCAGTATGATGGATGTAATGGATGCCATGGGTAGTGGGGTTGGTATGGTGGGGTTTGAAGGTACAGTCGCTGTGGATAGTTGAGTTTGTATGGTGACAGAGTCGATACATGTAATGAATATAAAGGATCTGTGTCTTATGGATTTGGTTTGGCGGATGTTATGGATGTAGTTGGAAATGGTGCTAGTATACTAGATGTAGAGTGTAGAAGTGATGGTGTTGGTATGGTGGTTGTATAGGGTACAGTGGGTATAATGGTGTTAGTTTGGTGGGTGTAAAGGGTATAATACCATGGTGGTGGAGTTGGTACATGCATGAAGACTGAAAGGTGTTTAATTAAGTTAGTATGATGAATTTTGAAGGTGCAGTTGGAATTGGAGTTAGTATGATGAATGTAGATGGTACAGTTGTTAGTGATGTTGGTATAGTGGGGCCCATTGGGCACAGTACCCACTTACCGCTTGTTTAAATTTAAACGATAACTTTTTCCAAATTTTTAACTAAATAAAACAGAGGTATCTTTTTGTCTGTTTGTCTAAAAATAAGGTTTTAACCAAAACAATCATGTAGTATGCAATTTGATCTCAACTGCTTATTGCACTCCAGGTAAAAATTCGTCAATAAATTTATAAGACTGGAAACAACAGTTTTAAAATCTTGTTTGATATATACTGGTATATTAATATCAAAATGTCACATTCTTAAACATGACAGTTAGTTACGATTATGCTGTGGTCCAGAAAGTATCTGCATACTATATAAATTTACACAATATCAATTTCTAAATATGAATTTGGAAATATAATTATATATATTAACTTATATAAACATAATTTAATACTTTCATAACTGAAATATTATGCTTTTCATTGTTAATGACATAGGTTAATTGATTGTTAACACGAAAACTACCAAAATTATTGTATTTATAGGCTAAAACATAAATAATACAGTTTAATATACTTTTGTATATGTTTTTCTTTATTTCCAATACTTCTTATATGTTTGTGTTAACCTTTAATAGAATTTAAATTAGTTTTGGAGTAATAACAACATAATTTTAATCAGTTTTATATTGAGTTACAATATTTTTAAACTTAAATATTAATTATTTATCTCATACAACTTGTTGCAAAACTATTGTAACTTGAGTTACAATAGTTTTGCACCAAATATGAATTCAGTTTTATTGAATTTTCAACGCAACACTATTGTAACTCAAACTTTTACAATTAAATCAAGTTATATTAAAGTTTTAATTGATAACACTTGTTTGTATTGTAAGTAATGCAGTTTTCATTTGAATTTTGAAAAATATTAGCAAAAATATCTAAAGAAGAAAATAAAAAACAGTTTTTTCCTCCTCCTGAACAATTTGCAAAAACCTAGTTACAATAGTGTTGCGCCAAGCCCACGAGATAATAAACCATCTTTCTACCTTTTCGGGAAATATTCATTAAAATCTATTGCAATTATTACTTCTCTTTATTGGTTGAAACATACAACCCCCGTTAATTAAATCCACAAAATCATCTTGTATAGCCTCCTTGTACATTGATGCATGAGGGTTGTATGTTTCAAATCAATAAAAAGAAGTGATAAACGCAATAGATTTTGATGAAAATTTCAAGAAAATGTAGAAAGGTGTTAAATATTATCAAATTATAAAAAAAAGAAGAATAAAAAGATAAAGAACGCGGTGTATCTTAGTGTTGTGTTTCCAAAGTATTTCGGTGTAAAAGACAATACGATAAGAACAATGTATTACTAGTTACTCTTTTATGACCAAATAGCACATCTGTGTACGCCATCACATTTCGCTTAACAAGTATAACATGTTTTATATATTGACGAATTAGTGCGCTATGATTCTAATGCGGAAGTGCGTACCTTGTATGTATTGACGGATTAGTGCGCTATGATTCTGCTGAGGAGGTACGTACCTTGTATGTATTGACGAATTAGTGCACTATGATTCTGATGAGGAGGTGCGTACCTTGTATGTATTGACGAATTAGTGCGCTATGATTCTGCTGAGAAGGTGCGTACCTTGTATGTATTAACGAATTAGTGCGTTATGATTCTGCTGAGGAGGTGCGTACCTTGAATGTATTGACGATTTAGTGAGGAGGTGCGTACTTTTTATGTACTGACGAATTAGTGCGCTATGGTGTGTACCTTGTATGTATTGACAAATTAGTGCGCTATGATTCTGCTGAGAAGGTGCATACCTTGTATGTATTAACGAATTAGTGCGCTATGATTCTGCTGAGGAGGTGCGTACCTTGTATGTATTGACGAATAAGTGAGGAGGTGCGTACCTTGTATGTATTGACGAATTAGTGAGGAGGTGCGTATCTTGTATGTATTGACGTATTAGTGAGGAGGTGCGTACCTTGTATGTATTAGCGAATTAGTACGCTATGATTCTGATGAGGAGGTGCGTACCTTGTATGTTTTGACGAATTAGTGCGCTATGATTCTGCTGAGAAGGTGCGTACCTTGTATGTATTAACGAATTAGTGCGTTATGATTCTTCTGAGGAGGTGCGTACCTTGAATGTATTGACGAATTAGTGAGGAGGTGCGTACCTTGTATGTATTGACGAATTAGTGCGATATGATTCTTCTGAGGAGGTGTGTACCTTGTATGTATTAACGAATTAGTGCGCTATGATTCTGCTGAGAAGGTGCATACCTTGTATGTATTAACGAATTAGTGCGCTATGATTCTGCTGAGGAGGTGCGTACCTTGTATGTTTTGACGAATTAGTGAGGAGGTGCGTACCTTGTATGTATTGACGAATTAGTGAGGAGGTGCGTATCTTGTATGTATTGACGTATTAGTGAGGAGGTGCGTACATTGTATGTATTAGCGAATTAGTACGCTATGATTCTGCTGAGGAGGTGCGTACCTTGTATGTATTGACGAATTAGTGAGGAGGTGCGTACCTTGTATGTATTGACGAATAAGTGCGCTATGATTCTGCTGAGGAGGTGCGTACCTTGTATGTATTGACGAATTAGTGAGGAGTTGCGTACCTTGTATGTATTGACGAATTAGTGCGCTATGATTCTGCTGAGGAGGTGCGTACCTTGTATGTATTGACGAATTAGTGTGCTATGATTCTGCTGAGAAGGTGCGTACCTTGTATGTATTGACGAATTAGTGAGGAGGTGCGTACCTTATATGTATTAACGAATTAGTGCGCTATGATTCTGCTGAGGAGGTGCGTACCTTGTATGTATTGACGAATTAGTGAGGAGGTGCGTACCTTGTATGTATTAACGAATTAGTGCGCTATGATTCTGCTGAGGAGGTGCGTACCTTGTATGTATTGACGAATTAGTGAGGAGGTGCGTACCTTGTATGTATTAACGAATTAGTGCGCTATGATTCTGCTGAGGAGGTGCGCACCTTGTATGTATTGACGAATAAGTGAGGAGGTGCGTACCTTGTATGTATTGACGAATAGTACGCTATGATTCTGCTGAGGAGGTGCGTATCTTGTATGTATTGACGAATTGGTGCGCCATGATTCTGCTGAGGAGGTGCTGCTGAGGAGGTGCGTACTTTGTATGTATTGACGAATAAGTGCGCTATGATTCTGCTGCGGAGTATGTATTGAATGTGATTTTGTATGGGATAGATTTATGTTTACCCTTAGTGTTTTTGTGTATACATTTAAAGAAAGAAGCAGCATTCAAATAAATATACATGTATCTATTAAAACAGCTACATTTACATTCAGATATATATATATATACACACACACACCTAAGACAGGTATTTGTAAGATTTGTATACAAATACAGATTTGAATGAAACATAAAAACTGTCTTAGTAGCGACATGGTGTATGATAGCTACCAGTCTTAATACTGCATAATTCGATTTCTGCCTATTCGAAAATACAATGCATATTATACATATTTCTCTTTAGATGTTTTGCTGGGTAGTATGCATGAACAAGCCAGTTGTTGTGACCTTTTCCCTGGGTATTTTTAGATACGTACATGATTGCTTTTATCGACAAATACAGCACATTTAGTTCGACTAGATTCGCTTGTTCAAGGGCGAGTTATCTCAGTGAATTCATGCATCTCATATCTGACAATATTGATGTTGTGGGTTAAAGCTATAGATTACATAACATAACAAAATATACGATTTTATATTTTCTTTCTGATTTATGTTATCCCATTTATGCAAACGCAATAGTTTTTTTCTTTTTCTTAACGGCTAGGTAACCTCGGTAGCCGAGTGATCTAGAGTGCCGCCTAAAGCTCACTTACACCGCGGAGGTTTTGGGTTTGAGATCTTCTCGGTCCAAACATATAAATAACAGTTTCGTCAGTAGCTAACGGGGGGAGAGTGGTTTTACTCGGTATGTTAATAGTGAGTACCTCCATATTCAAAAACATTTTTAAATTGATTGGTCCGATTAAAATAAGTAGCGGAATATCTGGATAAGTACACTAGTTCACTTTACTTCCTACGCATGTTATTTTTGTAATTAGGAAGTGCAGTGGGGTACAACTTGGAACTATGTGCGTCACTACTGTCAATTCATGGAGCTAGCTTTTTGCTATAGCACACTGGTAGTGTAAGTTCGAATTTTCACTGAGGTCACTGGTTTTTCTGTCATTTTTTTTATCTGATTACATGTTAGTAGAACTATTCAATGACGATACCCGTCTGTGACATGGTACAGCATAAAGTGGACGAGATTATTAATTGTATGGCTGATTGGTCATTATCCGGGACGCTAAACCCGAGTACAGTTGTACGTAAACGCTGTGACATAATTACATGTAGATATGTTACTGTTTAATGACACTTTACACATATTTTGGCACGGTTTCGTTAAATAAAAACCAATCCATTCAAAGTAATTTTAACATTATTGCGACTTAGGGTACACGTGCGTATAATTACATGTATCTAATATAGTAAGTGAATACACATGCAAATAGAACCTTGACTACGTACGGTGGTAGGGGCAATGGGCAGTTAGAATTTGAATGCAATGAATTTTAGAGTATTCAGGCTTAGACTTAAATTTACCATTGGCAGGTCTTGAATTAGATATACATTCAGTCGTCAGACCTTAAATTAGGTATAACGGGACCAGGTTTTGACATAGACATGGCATGGACAGTCAGAAATGAATAAGATATACCATGGGCAGTCACAACTGGAATTAAATTATATCAAGGGCAGTCAGTCCTACAATAAATGCTTAATTAAATAAAACACATAATTTAGACTTGAATGAGATATAACACATAATTAAGACTCGAATTAGATGTAACACATGATTCAACACATGATTCAGACTTTAATTAAATATAACACATGATTCAGATATAACAAATGATTCAGACTTGAATTAGATATAACACATGATTCAGACTTGAATTAAATATAACACATGATTCAGACTTGAATTAGATATAACACATGATTCAGACGTGAATTATATAAAACACATGATTCAGACTTGAATTTGATATAACACATGCTTCAGACTTGAATTAAATATAACACATTAATTAGATATAACACATGATTCAGACTTGAATTAAATATATCACATGATTCAGACTTGAATTAGATATAATACATGATTCAGACGTGAATTAGTTATAACACATGATTCAGATACAACACATGATTCAGACTTGAATTAGATATAACACATGATTCAGACGTGAATTATATATAATACATGATTCAGACTTGAATTAAATATAACACATGATTCAGACTTGAATTAGATATAACACATGCTTCAGACTTGAATTAAATATAACACATTAATTAGATATAACACATGATTCTGATTTGAATTAAATATATCACATGATTCAGACTTGAATTATATATAATACATGATTCAGACGTGAATTAGATATAACACATGATTCAGACTTAAATTAGATATAACAAATGATTCAGACTTAAATTTGATTTAACACATGATTCAGACTTGAATTAAATATAACACATAATTCAGACTTGAATAAGATATAACACATAATTCAGACTTGAATTATATGTTACACATGATTCAACACAAGATTCAGATTGAATTTAATATAACACATGATTCAGACTTGAATTAGATATAACACATGATTCAGACTTGAATTAGATGTAACACACGATTCAACACATGATTCAGAATTGAATTAAATATAACACATGATTTAGATATAGCATATGATTCAGACTTGAATTAGATATAACACATGATTCAGATATAACACATGATTCAAACATGAATTAAATATAACACATGATTCAGATATAACGCATGATTCAGACTTGAATTAGATATAACACATGATTCAGGCGTGAATTAGATATAACACATAATTCAGACTTGAATTAAATGTAACACATTATTCAGACGTGAATTAGATATAACACATGATTCAGACTTGAATTAAATATAACACATTATTCAGACTTGAATTACATATAACACATTATTCAGACTTGAATTAAATATAACATATGATTCAGATATAATACATGATTCAGACTTGAATTAAATATAACACATGATTCAGACTTGAATTAGATATAGCTTGCATGGACGTGCATACCTAAAATTAAATGTTCCAGTATCAATCGGATTTAAAATCAATATAAAATAGGCAGCCAGATTAGAATTAAATATACCATTGGAAGTCAGACTTGAAGTAAATATACCATTGGTAGTCAGACTTGAAGTATATATACTATGGGTAGTCAGACGTAGAATTAGATATACCCCGAAATGCATTGCTCAGCATAAAATCTTTAACATGGCGTTCTTGTTCTTCTTGTTTTTAATTTATATGCCAAAGTCTGTTAGTCTGTTAGACCTAGAATCGAATATACGATGGGCAGTCAGACTTGTGCTAGATATATCATGGGCAGTCACACTTGTATTAGATAGATCATGGACAGTCAGACTTGTATTGGATATTTCATAGGTAGTCAGACTTGTTTTAGATATACTATGGACAGTCATACTCGTATAAGATGTACCATGAACAGTCAGACTTGTAATAGATATATCATGGGCAGTCAGACATGTATTAGATTTTCCACGACCAGTCAGACTTGTATAAGATATACCATGGACAGTCAGGCTTGTATTAGATAAACCATGAGCAGTCAGATTTGTATAACATATACCATGGGCAGTAAGACTTGTACTAGATATATCAGGGGCAGTCAGACTTGTATTAGATATACCATGGACAGTCAGACTTGTACTTGAGACACCATGGACAATCAGACTTATATTAGATATACCATAGGCAGTCAGACTTGTATTAGATATATCATGGGCACTCAGACTTGTATTAGATATATCATAGGCAGTCAGACTTGTACTAGATATATCATGGGCAGTAATATTTGTATTAGATATACCATGGACAGTCAGACTTGTATTAGATATATCATGGACAGTCAGACTTGTATTAGATATACCATAGGCAGTCATACTTGCATTAGATATACCATGGACAGTCAGGCTTGTATTAGATATACCATGGGCAGTCAGATTTGTATAACATATACCATGGGCAGTAAGACTTGTACTAGATATATCAGGGGCAGTCAGACTTGTATTAGATATACCATGGACAGTCAGACTTGTACTTGAGACACCATGGACAATCAGACTTATATTAGATATACCATAGGCAGTCAGACTTGTATTAGATATATCATGGGCACTCAAACTTGTATTACATATATCATAGGCAGTCAGACTTGTACTAGATATATCATGGGCAGTAATATTTGTATTAGATATACCATGGACAGTCAGACTTGTATTAGATATATCATGGACAGTCAGACTTGTATTAGATATACCATAGGCAGTCATACTTGCATTAGATATAAAATGGACAGTAATACTTGCATTAGATACACCATGGACAGTCATACTTGCATTAAATATACCATGGACAGTCATACTTGCATAAGATACACCACTGGCAGTCATACTTGCATTAAATATACCAATGGACAGTCATTCTTGCATTACATAAACCATGGACAGTCATACTTGCATAAGATACACTATTAGCAGTCAATCTTGCATTAGATACACAATGGGTGGTCAAACTTGCATTAGATACACCGTGGGCAGTCAGACTTGTATTCAATACACCATGGGCAGTCAGACTTGCATTAAATATACCATGGGCAGTCATACTTGCATAAGATACATCATGAACAATCATACTTGCATTAGATATACAATGGACAGTAATACTTGCATAAGATACAGCATGGACAATCATACTTTTATTAGATATACCATGAACAGTCATACTTGCATTAGTTACACCATGGGCAGTCATACTTGCATTAGATACACCGTGGGCAGTCAGACTTGTATTAGATACACCATGGGCAGTCATACCCGATAAGATACACCATGGGCAGTCAGACTTGCATTATATACATCATGAGCAGTCACACTTGTATTAAATATACCATGGGTAGTCAGACTTGTATTAGATACACCATGGGCAGTCACACTAGCATTAGATATACCATGGGTATTCAGACTTGTATTAGATATACCATGGTTAGTCAGACTTGCATTAGATACACCATGGGCAGTCATACTTGCATTACACACACCATGGGCAGTCAGACTTGTATTAGACACACCATGGGTAGTCAGACTTGTACAAGATACACCATGGGCAGTCAGACTTGCATTAGATACACCATGGGCAGTCAGACTTGCATTAGATACACCATGGGCAGTCACACTTGTATTAGATACACCATGGACAGTCATACTTGTATCAGATACACCATGGACAGTTAGACTTGCATTATATACACCATGGGCAGTCACACATGCATTAGATACACCATGGACAGTCATACTTGTACCAGATATACAATGGGCAGTCAGACTTGCATTAAACACACCATGGGCAGTCATACTTGAATTAGACACACCATGGGCAGTCACACTTGTATTAGATAAACCATTGACAGTCAGACTTGCATTAGATACACCATGAGCAGACAGGCTTGCATTAGATACACAATGAGCAGTCACATTTGTATTAGATACACCATGGGTAGTCAGACTTGTATTAGATACACCATGGGTAGTCACACTTGTATTAGATACACCATGGGCATTCATACTTGTATTATATACACCATGGGCAGTCATACTTCCATTAGATACACCATGGGCAGTCAGACTTGCATTAGATACACCATGGGCAGTCACACTTGTATTAGATATATCATGGGCAGTCAGACTTGTATAAGATATACCATGGGCAGTCAGACTTGTATTATATATACCATGGACAGTCAGACTTGATTAGATACACCATGGGCAGTCATACTTGTATCAGATATACCACGGGTAGTCATACTTGCATTAGTTACACCATGGGTAGTCATACTTGCATTAGATACACCGTGGGCAGTCAGACTTGTATTAGATACACAATGGGTAGTCATACTTGCATAAGATACACCATGGGCAGTCAGACTTGCATTAGATACACCATGAGCAGTCACACTTGTATTAGATACACCATGGGTAGTCAGACTTGTATCAAATACGCAATGGGCAGTCACACTTGCATTAGATATACCATGGGTAGTCAGATTTGTATTAGATATACCATTGGTAGTCCGACTTGCATTAGACACACCATGGGCAGTCATACTTGCATTAGACACACCATGTGCAGTCAGACTTGTATTCGACACACCATGGGTAGTCAGACTTGCATTAGATACACATTGGGCAGTCATACTTGCATTAGATACACCATGGGCAGTCAGACTTGCATTAGATACACCATGGGCAGTCACACTTGTATTAGATACACCAAGGACAGTCATACTTGTATGAGATACACAATGGACGGTCACACTTGCATTAGATATACCATGGGTAGTCAGACTTGTATTAGATATACCATGGGTAGTCAGACTTGCATTAGATACACCATGGGCAGTCATACTTGCATTAGACACACCATGGGCAGTCAGACTTGCATTAGACACACCATGGGTAGGGTAGTCATACTTGCATTAGATATACCATGGGCAGTCATACTTGCATTAGATACACCATGGGCAGTTAGACTTGCATTAGATACACCATGGGCAGTCACACACGCATAAGATACACCATGGACAGTCATACTAGTATCATATACACCATGGGCAGTCAGACTTGAATTAGACACACCATGGGCAGTCACACTTGTATTAAATACACCATGAGCAGTCACTCTTGTTTTAGATACACCATGGGTAGTCACACTTGTATTAGATACACAATGGGCAGTCACACTTGTATTAGATATACCATGGGCAGTCATACTTGTATTAGATACACCATGGACAGTCAGACTTGTATTAGATATACCATGGACAGTCAGACTCGATTAGATATACCATGGGCAGTCATACTTGTATTAGATATACCATGGGCAGTCAAACTTGTATTAAATATACCATGGACAGTCAGACTTGCATTAGATACACCATGATAGTCACGTTTGTATTAGATACACCATGGGCAGTCAGGCTTGCATAAGATACACCATGATAGTCACGCTTGTATTAGATATACCATGTGCAGTCAGACTTGTATTAGATACACTATGGGCAGTCACATTTGTATTAGATACACCATGGGTAGTCAGACTTGCATTACATACACCATGGGCAGTCAGACTTGCATTAGACACACCATGGGCAGTCAGACTAGTATTAGACACACCATGGGTAGTCACATTTGTATTTGATATACTATTGGCAGTCACACTTGTATTAGCTATACCATGGACAGTCACACTTGTATTAGATACACCATGGGCAGTCACACTTGTATTAGATAAACCATGGGCTCTCACACTTGTATAAGTTATACCATGGACAGTCACACTTGTATAAGATACGCCATGGGTAGTCATACTTGTAGTAGATACACCAGGGGCAGTCAAACTTGTATTAAATACACTAGTGGCAATCACACTTGTATAAGATATACCATGGGCAGTCACACGTGTATAAGATATACCATGGTCAGTCACACTTGTATTATATACACCAGGGGCAGTCAAACTTGAAGTAAATACACCAGGGGCAGTCACACTTGTATAAGATACACCATGGGCAGTCACACTTGTATAAGATATACCATGGTAAGTCAAACTTGTATTAGATACACCATGGGCAGTCACACTTGTATTAGATACAGAAGGGGTAGTAACACTTATATTAAATATATCATGGGCAGTCACACTTGTATAAGATACACCATGGATAGCCACACTTGTAATAGACATACCGTGGGCAGTCACACTTGTATTTGATATACCATGGGCAGTCACACTTGTATCAGATACACCATGGGCAGTCACACTTGTATTAGATACACCATGGGCAGTGACACTTGTATTAGATATACAATGGGCAGTCACACTTGTATTAGATATTAGTAAACCATGGGCAGTCACACTTGTATAAGATACACGGTGGGCAGCCACACTTGTATAAGACATACCGTGGGCAGTCACACTTGTATTAGACACACCGTGGGCAGTCTCACTTGTATTAGACACACCGTGGGCAGCCACACTTGTATTAGACATACCGTGGGCAGTCACACTTGTATTAGATATACCATGGGCAGCCACACTTGTATTAGATATTAGTAAATAATAGGCAGTCTCACTTGTATTAGATATACCATGGGCAGACTCACTTGTATGAGATACACCATGGGCCGTCACACTTATAATAGACATACCATGGGCTGTCACACTTGTATTAGATATTAGTATATCATGGTCAATCTCACTTGTATTAGATATACCATAGGCAGTCTCACTTGTATTAGATACACCATGGGCATTCCCACTTACATTAGATACACCAGGTCAGTCACACTTGTATTAGATTCGCCTTGGGCAGTCACACTTGTATTAGATACACAATGGGCAGTCACACTTGTATTAGATATACCATGGGTAGCCACACTTGTATAAAATACACCATTGGCAGTCACACTTGTATAAAATATACCATGGTCAGTCACACTTGTATTAGATACACCATGGACAGTCACACTTGTATTAGATACACCAGGGGCAGTCACACTTGTATTAGATATACCCTGGACAGTCACACTTGTATTAGATATTAGTATACCATTAGCAGTCACACTTGTATAAGATTCGCCTTGGGCAGTCACACTTGTATTAGATACACCAGGGACAGTCACACATGTTTAAGATACACCATGGTCAGTCACACTTGTATAAGATATTCCATGGTCAGTCACACTTGTATTAGATAAACCATGGGCAGTTACACTTGTATTAGATACACCATGGGCAGTCACACTTGTATTAGATACACCTTGGGCAGTCACACTTGTATTAGATTCACCAGGGGCAGTCACACTTGTATTAGATATACCCTGGACAGTCACACTTGTATTAGATATTAGTATACCATAAGCAGTCACACTTGTATTAGATTTGCCTTGGGCAGTCACACTTGTATTAGATACACAAGGGGCAGTCAAACTTGTAGTAAATACACCAGGGACAGTCACACTTGCATTAGATACACCATGGGTAGTCACACTTGTATTAGATATGTCATGGGCAGTCACACTTGCATAAGATATACTACTGGCAGTCACACTTGCATTACATATTATAGCATGGGCAGTCACACTTGCATTAGATACACCATGCGCAGTCACATTTGTATTAGAAACACAATGGGTAGTCACACTTGTATTAGATACACCATGGACAGTCATACTTGTATGAGATACACAATGGACGGTCACACTTGCATTAGATATACCATGGGTAGTCAGACTTGTATTAGATATACCATGGGTAGTCAGACTTGCATTAGATACACCATGGGCAGTCATACTTGCATTAGACACACCATGGGCAGTCAGACTTGCATTAGACACACCATGGGTAGTCATACTTGCATTAGATACACCATGGGCAGTCATACTTGCATTAGATACACCATGGGCAGTTAGACTTGCATTAGATACACCATGGGCAGTCACACATGCATTAGATACACCATGGACAGTCATACTAGTATCATATACACCATGGGCAGTCAGACTTGAATTAGACACACCATGGGCAGTCACACTTGTATTAGATATACCATGGACAGTCACACTTGCATTAAATACACCATGAGCAGTCACTCTTGTTTTAGATACACCATGGGTAGTCACACTTGTATTAGATACACAATGGGCAGTCACACTTGTATTAGATATACCATGGGCAGTCATACTTGTATTAGATACACCATGGACAGTCAGACTTGTATTAGATATACCATGGACAGTCAGACTCGATTAGATATACCATGGGCAGTCATACTTGTATTAGATATACCATGGGCAGTCAAACTTGTATTAAATATACCATGGACAGTCAGACTTGCATTAGATACACCATGATAGTCACGCTTGTATTAGATACACCATGGGCAGTCAGGCTTGCATAAGATACACCATGATAGTCACGCTTGTATTAGATATACCATGTGCAGTCAGACTTGTATTAGATACACTATGGGCAGTCACATTTGTATTAGATACACCATGGGTAGTCAGACTTGCATTACATACACCATGGGCAGTCAGACTTGCATTAGACACACCATGGGCAGTCAGACTAGTATTAGACACACCATGGGTAGTCACATTTGTATTTGATATACTATTGGCAGTCACACTTGTATTAGCTATACCATGGACAGTCACACTTGTATTAGATACACCATGGGCAGTCACACTTGTATTAGATAAACCATGGGCTCTCACACTTGTATAAGTTATACCATGGACAGTCACACTTGTATAAGATACGCCATGGGTAGTCATACTTGTAGTAGATACACCAGGGGCAGTCAAACTTGTATTAAATACACTAGTGGCAATCACACTTGTATAAGATATACCATGGGCAGTCACACGTGTATAAGATATACCATGGTCAGTCACACTTGTATTATATACACCAGGGGCAGTCAAACTTGAAGTAAATACACCAGGGGCAGTCACACTTGTATAAGATACACCATGGGCAGTCACACTTGTATAAGATATACCATGGTAAGTCAAACTTGTATTAGATATTAGTATACCATTAGCAGTCACACTTGTATAAGATTCGCCTTGGGCAGTCACACTTGTATTAGATACACCAGGGACAGTCACACATGTTTAAGATACACCATGGTCAGTCACACTTGTATAAGATATTCCATGGTCAGTCACACTTGTATTAGATAAACCATGGGCAGTTACACTTGTATTAGATACACCATGGGCAGTCACACTTGTATTAGATACACCATGGGCAGTCACACTTGTATTAGATTCACCAGGGGCAGTCACACTTGTATTAGATATACCCTGGACAGTCACACTTGTATTATATATTAGTATACCATAAGCAGTCACACTTGTATTAGATTTGCCTTGGGCAGTCACACTTGTATTAGATACACAAGGGGCAGTCAAACTTGTAGTAAATACACCAGGGACAGTCACACTTGCATTAGATACACCATGGGTAGTCACACTTGTATTAGATATGTCATGGGCAGTCACACTTGCATAAGATATACTACTGGCAGTCACACTTGCATTACATATTATAGCATGGGCAGTAACACTTGCATTAGATACACCATGCGCAGTCACATTTGTATTAGAAACACAATGGGTAGTCACACTTGTATTAGATACACCATGGGCAGTCACACTTGCATTAGATACACCATGGGCAGTCACACTTGCATTATATACACCACGGGCAGTCACACTTGCATTAGATACACCATGGGCAGTCACACTTGCATTAGATACACCATGGGCAGTCACACTTGTATTAGATATGTCATGGGCAGTCACATTTGCATTAGATATATCACGGGCAGTCACACTTGCAGTAGATATACCATGGGCAGTCACATTTGCATTATATACACCATGGGTAGTCACACTTGTATTAAATACACCATGGGCTGTCACACTTCTATTAGATACGCCATGGGCAGTCACACTTGTATAAGATACACCATGGGCAGTCACACTTGTATTAGATACACCATGGGTAGTCACACTTGCATTAGATACACCATGGGCAGTCAAACTTGCATTAGATACACCATGGACAGTCACACTTGCATTAGATATACCATGGGCAGTCACACTTGCATTAAATATACCATGGGCAGTCACCTTTGTATTAGATAAGGCAGTCAGACTTGTATTAGATACACCGTGGGCAGTCACACTTGTATTAGATACACCATGGACAATCACACTTGTATTAGATATACCATCGGCAGTCACACTTGTATTAGATATACCATGGGCAGTCACACTTGAATTAGATATACCATGGGCAGCCACATTTGTATTAGATATTAGTATATCATGGGCAGTCAGGCTTGCATTAAATACACCATGGATAGTCACACTTGTATGAGATATACCATGGGCAGTTTAATTGTATAAGATACACCATGGGCAGTCAGAATTGTATAAGATACACCATGGGCAGTCAGACTTGCATTAGATACACCATGCATGAGCCGGTATTAGATTTAGATATACCATAGGTGAGCTGGTCTCAGATTTAGATATACCATAGGTGAGCCGGTCTCAGATTTAGATATTCCATTGCGAGCCAGACATAGATTTATTGATGAAAGCTTACATGTTAGTTGCGGATGCTCAGCTTTATTCCGAGGTCTCCTTCTTTCTAATACGTGTTCCATGTGTGTGTCAAACATATTTAACTGAAGTCAAAACATAAACTTACATACATGTATCAGAAGAATTCTGGATTGTTGAGCAAATATAGTATATAATTGAGCAGTTCAGTCATGATGAGAGCCCAAATATGTAGAATAAAATAGTGCCCCGGGTGAGGCTCGAACTCACAGCCTCCGCATATCATATACTGTCTATAAGTACGGCGCGCTAACCGATTGCGCCACCGGGGCGATACATTCTAACCTTATCCGAAATCAAAGCACATTCAATATCTAACCACAAATCACCGTGTTTAAATAATACTTATTTTGATTAAAGTAAAGATTATATAGTTTAGATTAATTCATTGGAATGAAGTTGAAACTCTGATGACGAGGGTACACTCCCAACGTTCAGGTCGTGGGCTGGAGCGCAGCTCGGTTCAAACACTTGAGGAAGGGTTTCCTTCAACTTTAAAGCTAGTTTCCCCATATATAACATGTAATATGTCAAAATGGGGTGAATTATCTAGGTCAATCATTAACTACTCAAATGGTCAAAAGTAATAAACATATACATATTTTATTTATACTTTCTATTTCAAATTGATTTTCAATTGTATCGATAATTGTGTCCAATGAAATACTATGTTGAAAATGTATCTCAAACTATGATATACTGACTGATTATTTTGCGTCATTTCCAGGCTGATCAGTTAACCGAACCAATGTTACTTGAGATTCTGGAAGGTTGACCAGTACTCGAGCACACCACATCCCCGCATGTCAATTGTAACTTTTTCACTTGAATCAGCGATAAGATTTGCAATGGAGTAAAATTTTGAAAAAATAGTGCCCCGGGTGAGGCTCGAACTCACAGCCTCCGCATATCATATACTGTCTATAAGTACGGCGCGCTAACCGATTGCGCCACCGGGGCGACACGTTTGTCTATATTCTACTATCAAAAGAAATTTCATAACTTATAATTCAGAAGCAGACAATAAATATAATAAATGAATTAAATCTGCCATCATATAAGTACATGTATTATATTTACATAAATAACTGCCGTTATATAACATGTTTATTTCTGACACCATTTTGTTTGAACGAGTTATCAATTATGTATTATTAATCGTATTAACGCGGGTCATCTTCAAACAAGCTAGGCTGAGGAATAACATGACTTCAACTAATGATTTTAACTAGATCTACAAGGGATATTCTTTGCAAATCAATAAATATTTGTTTTCACAATGTAATCGATACGAGGCGTATTCATTAAGTAATACAATATTTCGAAGACTAGAACATCTTTATATTTACTAGGTAACATTTTTTTTTATTATTGCTAACTCTTTCACTGATCAAGTTCAGATGATTTTAGATGACACGGTTTTGAAAATTTGAAAAACTGGTGAGGTGACTGAGGCTCGAACTCGCGTCATAGGTGTGACGTAATCTATGATGTTTATAAACACGGTTCACTGACTCATTGTAACACCAGGGCTACACATCATACTTTTATTGATATCAAAATATAAAAAAAACCCTAAATACTAAATAATTTTATTTTAGTATATTGTAATGATGGGTGTGGAGATCATTTTCAACAGGTTTGTGATACAAACAACTGATAAGTATTTCCAATGTGTTTCACAAACTGTGACGTATTTCAACTTCCGTTGAAGCAACTGATCAATTAGCGTGCTCGTAAGTAACTGCCACATGGTTCGCACAGCCATACTGGAGTGTCACCACATGATACCCAACACAGTTGTATTATACAGGATCGACCAGTCCAGATCGAAATAATGAATTGGGTTTTACGGCGTACCAACACATTATAAGTTATTCGACGCCAACAGGAAGGAAGAGTCCAGGTTCACTCTACATGTACAAAAACAACACATTAATATACAATCTAAAAAAAATACTTCAACAAATGACTATGCAGAATGAACCTCGAGTCTTGACACCTGCAGAACTGCAGAGTTTCAGCAAATCTATCGTATTACTCAAATTGTTCTTATGACATACATGAGTTACAGTGATCCTATTCTTGCCGTCACCCATATGGCTCCCTGGAACCACACAGGGGTTGGTAATTTAACCACAATAGTGACCATGGCAAAACATGACACCCATTCGGAGGATTCTTACTCCTCTGCAGAGATCGACAGTGATTCTATTCTTAGCCGGAACCACACGGGCTCTCTAATGATCGTTAACAAATGTATAGTTATGACGATGTACTATGTATAAGTCTAATAAAATATATGTTCTGTTCTGTTCTGTTCTGTTCTGTTATGCTCTGCTCTGCTCTGTTCTGTTCTGTTCTGTTCTGTTCTGTTCTGTTCTGTTCTGTTCTGTTCTGTTCTGTTCTAATGATCGAAGCTAATGCATGTGCTGTTCTACTTAAAAGTCTTCTGCAATCGTGAGGGACGGTTGATTACCAAAAACCGCTGTGAATTACCGAAGAAACTGCATGTAAAATGTATGTTTATGAAAGACAACTATATATCATTAAGAATTCATGTTGTACATTCAATGTGCGTTGTTTTATCATTGATTCTCACACAGGTTTTGAGTAATGTGTAAATGACGTATCAATAGCAGATGTCGTCTGCTGGAACAGGAGGACTGTGTGCAAATCAATGCCTACAGATAACGTCACCATAACTTCACGTATTTTGCCAACGTGAAACTGACTCGGGGAAAGTATTTGCCGGAATGAAACATAGATTATTTTCGATTTTGTGTACATGTAACTTGTATTACATTCAAATTATCCGCGAAACACAGTTGATACAACCAATATCAGCATATGGGGAATACAGTAATACTGTATCGATAGTCTTCTTCAAGTGTTTGCCTTTCGCGCATAAATTGTTAATCTATGTAGCTAAGTGTGCTAACATTGTGTACATTGAATACTGTATATTGTATGCTACAAACAAAAAGTCAAAAATATTAGTTTTTCATACACAATGTTTGGAATTGGGCTCATTCCAGTCAATAACCTTTGCGTATTTTATTTGTTATTCTAATAATAGTTTAAGAGTTAAAAATGGTGTCCCGCGTGAGGCTCGAACTCATAGCCTCCGCATATTATAACCTCTACTCTCTCTATAAGTACGGCGTGCTAACCGATTGCGCCACCGGGGCGACACTTCCTATATCTTTCTGCTACTAAAAAAGGTAATAATTTAAAATTTGTTAACAGCCAATTGATATGAAACAAATTAATTAGATCTGTCAGATATAACATATAACATCATTTTTGTTTTAACGCCGTATTGATTAATTACCCTAATCGTCTATAAATGTCAACTTGCACTATTTAAGAGTTAAAAATGGTGCCCCGGGTGAGGCTCGAACTCACAGCCTCCGCATATCATATACTGTCTATAAGTACGGCGCGCTAACCGATTGCGCCACCGGGGCGACACACTGAATGAAATAGGGGATACTGATGATTTTTATCGTGTTTCATCTGAAATATTTTTCCTACGTTATTGGTAGTAGGTTTAAGGTCGTGAATAAATCAATCTGTATCCGACAATTGACATGTCCCTGACCTGTGAAGTGCAATGGGGGCGTAAGTCGTTAGTTAAGTATACATTGAATAGATCGGAAAATAATATTTTCCGAAACGTGACTATCTGTAATCAGCTTTAGGTCACCACCAATATTTAGAAATAAAAGTCTGACCACTACGACTGAAATACTTAGTAATGTTAATGGACAATGCACCGTGGGAAGGTCGTGAACGTTAGGATAGTTTGACATTACCCAATTAAATAGGCGTGGCACTGCTAGTTAAATGTAGTTTGATATTTCGACGCCACGTTAACTTATAGCTGACATCATCCGCAATCCGAAAATATGTAACACCATGCAACTGTTACACTGAATTATACGGCAATGAAAGTCGCTTTCCACAGTCTTCCGCTCTTCCGTAGTAGTAGTAGTAGTAGAATTAGTAGTAGTAGTAGTAGTAACAGCAGTAATAGTAGTAGTAGAAGTAGTAGTAATAGTAGTAGTAGTAGTAGTAGTAGTAGTAGTAATAGTAGTAGTAGTAGTAGTAGTAGTAGTAGTAGTAGTAGTAGTAGTAGTAGTAGTAGTAGTAGTTTTAGTAGTAGTAGTAGTAGTAGAATTAATAGTAGTAGTAGTAGTAACAGCAGTAATAGTAGTAGTAGTAGAAGTAGTAGTAGTAGTAGTAGTAGTAGTAGTAGTAGTAGT
This sequence comes from Panopea generosa, assembly GCA_029582155.1. NCBI lineage: Eukaryota > Metazoa > Mollusca > Bivalvia > Adapedonta > Hiatellidae > Panopea > Panopea generosa. The sequence continues at coordinate 20,452,167 of CM055902.1, forward strand.
AGTAGTAGTAGTAGTAGTAGTAGTAGTAGTAGTAGTAGTAGTAGCAGAAGTAGTAGAAGTAGTAGAAGTAGTAGTAGTAGTAGTAGTAGTAGTAGTAGTAGTAGTAGTAGTAGTAGTAGTGGTAGCGGTAGCAGTAGCAGTAACAGCAGTAGAGGTAGTGGTAGTGGACAAATATCCATACGTCTTTCTGGATAGAATCAGCAAGTATGTGAATACAGCGTCTTCCTCAAAGAAACACCGCATGGAGCATGTTAGAGATTTAAACTAGGATTCTCCGATCCTAGCCCGAAATTCTACCACCAGGACACGCCTCCTGAAACCAACAGCTTAGTGTGAATTGTTTTCAAAATAACTCTGCTTAGAAAACAAGAATATTGCAGCAGGATATTATAAATTATTAAATATTAAAACTGAGTTAAGCTTCGCTACCAGATCTCAATGGGATGAACATAATCCTTTAAGTTGCTGTTGCCGGGCCCGATTAGCTCAGTCGGTTACGCGTCTGACTATCAAACTAGGGTACGTGAGTTCGAATCCCCGACCGGCAACAGTCTCCGTGATGAATGATATACGACATTGTGTCTCATTATCATTCATCTCTCACCGCTGATTCAAGTGGGAAAGTTATCAGTTACTTGCGGAGATGGGGTGTGCTCGATTTCCGGTTAATCCAATGAAACAGTGGTTAAGTCAACTGATCGTCTATTAGCCCTCGATGGCATAAAAATGACGCTAAATATTCAATTAAGTTGCTGTTACTTAAGTAAGAGTTAAAAAGGGCATGTTACATTTATCTGCATTGTTACAATTGTCCGGTCTGTTAGCCCTCGATGGCATAAGAATGATGCTAAATATTCAGTCAATCAATCAAGATACGCTTTTAAAATAAAACACTTTAATTTGGTCGGATTTTATAGTTGCTAGATGAGTGTGTGTATTTTTTTCATTGAAAGCTTTTGTATTCATTCGTGAATAAAATTAATGAATTATTTAAGTAGTGACGAAGTCATGTATGGAACAGCGTTAAGCTGTTTATTCCAAAACAAAAACTATTTTTATTATATCACAAAAAGGGATTGTTTGCGAACAAGGTTGTGGTGAAAATACAGTTTTATAAACCAATCCAATCGTTACAAGTATTTTAACACTTTGGTTTTCCTTCCTGGATTATACAGGGTATGAGACTGGCAGACCTACTACTTGTTTTTTCAGATTGTATTCGTGTTTACTACTACTTAGGGTAGGACAAAAAAAGAAAGAAAACATAAACTCTGGTATAAACCGATTACAGATTAGGCCATATGTATTTAAATATTAGTTTTTAACAATGTAAGTTACTGTGCTCAACTGTAAGAAGTTAATAAATGTAACAAAGTTGAGAAAAAAAATTGAACTATTTATATCAAGGCGTTTTCTTATTACAAAACATTGGCCATTATGTAGTGCATCGTCGTTTAACGCATCTACTTGAAATAGCTTTCCCACAATGAGTACTAGTCGAATCCTGCCACACCCTTGTGTATCATACTGATACTCGACCCATCTGACACACACGTCCTGGAGCCATCATTTATGACTAGTTGTATTTGTCTGTGCTTACTGAGGCCGCACAGTCACAATATTGGTCTCCGTATTATTATTTATCATCGCTGAGGTTGCGGGGTCGGACGTTGTTTGTTCCGAAACGATGTGCAAGATAGTGTGTCAGTTACTTGAAGACTGACGATGGTTCAACAGAACATGACATGACATGACAGGACAGGACATGACAGGACAGTACATGACAGGACATGACAGGACATTATATGACATGACATGACATGACAGGACAGGACAGGACAGGACAGGACAGGACAGGACAGGACAGGACAGATATTCTATTTTTGCTATAAGCTTATACATGTATAGACAATTACCATACAAAATACATAAATAAATGTAGGCGTGAGAAAAACACGGCAAAACGTACAACATGAACTCACATTATTGTTTCCCAAACTACCACTGTCGTGTCCGGAAGAGGAAGACATAAATATCAAATGATTCTTTGACCAGATTAATCGTAGTAACAGTATAACATTCTATACAAAATGTAATACTAAATTATGTATAAAGTGAACTTTAGTAAGTTCACAGCATAACACCATAAGGCACAGTAAGTCACAGCAGAACACCACAAGACACAGCAACAAAACAGCACGATCGACTATGCAAGTCATTGAGTAGAATGGCGCGACACAGCACAACACAACACGACAATAAATGGCACGGCAAGACAGGACACAGAACGGCACGACACGACGCAATACAACACGACTCTAAATGAGTCGGCAAGACAGGGCACAGAACGGCACGACACGACGCAAAACAACACGGCTCTAAATGACACGGCAAGACAGGGCACAGAACGGCACGACACGACACATCACAACACGACAATAAATGGCACGGCAAGACAGGGCACAGAACGGCACGACACGACGCAACACAACACGGCTCTAAATGACACGGCAAGACAGGGCACAGAACGGCACGACACGACACATCACAACACGACAATAAATGGCACGGCAAGACAGGACACAGAACGGCACGACACGACGCAAAACAACACGGCTCTAAATGACACGGCAAGACAGGGCACAGAACGGCACGACACGACACATCACAACACGACAATAAATGGCACGGCAAGACAGGGCACAGAACGGCACGACACGACGCAACACAACACGGCTCTAAATGACACGGCAAGACAGGGCACAGAACGGCACGACACGTTACATCACAACACGACAATAAATGGCACGGCAAGACAGGACACAGAACGGCACGACACGACGCAAAACAACACGGCTCTAAATGACACGGCAAGACAGGGCACAGAACGGCACGACGCGACACATCACAACACGACAATAAATGGCACGGCAAGACAGGGCACAGAACGGCACGACACGACGCAACACAACACGACAATAAATGGCACGGCAATACAGGGCTCAGAACGGCACGACACGACACATCACAACACGACAATAAATGGCACGGCAAGACAGGGCACAGAACGACACGACACGACGCAACACAACACGGCAATACATGACACGGCAAGACAGGGCACAGACCGACACGACGCAACACAATACGACAATAAATGGCAAAGCAAGACAGGGAACAGAACGGCACGACACGACACAACACAACATTGCATCGTCATTGGGTCTGTTTCCAAGATGAAACAGTTTTTAAAAGCACGTGTCTCTTTTAATACGTCACACAATATGTTGCTGGAAATCTACTATAGTCTAATCTAGGCACAGAGTTCAAGTTAAAAAAAAAACACTTTTCTTTATATTATTTGCTGTGTTAAAATAGTTATCATTTTAGCAATGAGGTCATTGAGTATATATTGGCATGATATATAGGAAAAAAACACGTTTAAAGCAGTTTCAAAACTTTTAAAACTCCGGATATAATCTCTTTAAATAGTAACAATTTCCACCTACTGCTCTTATTTCCAACTAACGATTAAACTATTCGAAAAACCCAGTGTCATCGGCGGCTGTAAAGATGTTAAACTGAGCATAAAGAATTTAAATAATGTGTAAGCCAGATGTCTTACAAAACGGATGGGTGAAGCAATTTGATTCGGAAACTTGTTTATATTTAATCTTTATTTCAGTCTCATAAATGTACAACGTAATAGTAATAAAAGCATTGATATCATACAATATATGTACAGAGCCATTCAAATATACAATATATGTATATAGCCATTCAAATATACAATATATGTACATAGCCATTCAAATATACAATATATGTATAGAGCCATTCAAATTTACAATATATGAACAGAGCCATTCAAATATACAATATATGTACATAGCCATTCAAATGAATTACAAGAGACTTGTATGAATGAATGTAAAAGCAAAAACGTTATATTGTTGTGTAAACAATTATTTATTCTAATCACATATTTCATGTTTTCTTGCCAATGTGGTTACAATTTTGCCTAAATACCGAGACAAACATGATTGCCAATATAACGCCCCATTGGTGCAAACAGGTACCAAGTGCCTTCTTATTTCATATACACTTAGTACCTCATTGCTCTAATGGGACGCTAAGGTCTATATAAATGTATACAATAATAAATAATGCACAAAAAAACACCGAATATTTTAGTGTAAGCCAAGATCTGGTATCCCCATATCTTTGAAAATTCAAAGATGACAAATAAGAAATGCTCATAATTAAAAAATATTTTTTTTTTAAAAAAATCCAAATATATCAACGCGAAAGTGAGAAAACGTTCAGAGATCCTAGGTTTTTCAAAAGCCGTTATTTTACATAATGTACGTTCAGTCTTTTATACGCATGAAGTAGATAGGTCTGAAACAATTGATGAAGCTTGTCATTGTGTGAAAATTTATAAAATAAGTGCCACGGGTAAGGCTCGTACTCACAGCCTACGCATATCATATCATATACTGTATATAAGTACAGCGTGCTAACCGATTACGCCACCGGAACGACACATCTTGCTTGTTATCTGATACGCAAGGACTCTATTAACTTTCCTAATTCCACTATTTGGCGTATTCATTGGGGATTCTGTGTTCTATTTAATGTAAAGGTTTTTGTATGAATGAATAAACAAAAAAAATGAAGTATGAAAGATCATCATTCAGGCAATGTATGTTCCGTCAAAGGCGTTGTTAGAAAGAGTACAAAATCAAAATCAAAATATTTACCCTTTTTTAGTCTAATCCTCTTTATTGTAATTTTACCTAAATGTAATTATTTTGAAGGCAATTTCCGGTGTACGTTGTTTCTCCTCACTAACCAAATACGCTTATCTGATATCAGTAAGTACCATTTAATTCTTTCGAAAATGTTTTTAGTGGTATTTATGTTTCTATATTAGTGTGTTATGCTATCATGTAAAGCCTTAAGGCCTTAAGGCCTTATTGTACTATAATGTTGCTAAAACGGTGAAGCTCGAACACACAGCCTCCGCTATATCATAGCCTATACTCTCTATAAGTACGACGCGCTAACCGATTGCGCCACCGGGGCGACACATTTTTATGACTATCTGTTACACAAGGGCAATATTAGCTTTTTCAATTCGTCTATTTGGCGTATTCATTGGGAATTCTGTTTTCTATTTAATGTAAAGGTTCTTGTATGAATGAATAAATAAAAAATGAAGTTTTCTGACAATGTCTGTTCCATCAAAGGCGTTGTTAAAAGTAGTGCCCCGGGTGAGGCTCGAACTCACAGCCTCCGCATATCATATACTGTCTATAAGTACGGCGCGCTAACCGATTGCGCCACCGGGGCGACACACTTCGGTACTATCTGATAAACAAGGACAATTTATCTTTCTAATTTTGTCTAATAACTTAAGTAAGTAAAGTGTGAATTATTCGTCATATTCCTAGGGATTCTGTTTTTTTATGTTATACGTGAAAAGTCGTCATTCTAACAAGGTATTTCCCGTCAATAATGTAAGAATTGGTGACCTGTGTGCTTGAACTCACAGCCTTCGTATCATGGTCTGTGATGTTCACAAGGTCATGGGCGAAGGAGCGTTTTAATTATTCAGTGGGGGCAACCTGAGAAGAAAGTGTACGATGATGCATGAGAAAGTAGATGCTGGTCACCCCAACATTGAAGATGTTGGGGAGCGGTTGAAGCGTTGCACCCACGGGAACACTTTATCAAATGCTAAACATAGGTTTATTCAGATAACGAAGAAGGTTAATGTATGCAGAATACAGAAATTTAATTTTTCGCAAACACAAAACCTAGATGACGGAAATAGTCAATGTGCGAACTTCTAAAGGTAGTGCCCCGGGTGAGGCTCGAACTCACAGCCTCCGCATATCATATACTGTCTATAAGTACGGCGCGCTAACCGATTGCGCCACCGGGGCGACACATTTGATACTTATCTGACACACAATCACAATTATCTTTCTAAATTCGTCAAGAAATTATTACCAAAACCAAACTCTCGCCTAGGTGACGTACACTGGAAATTGCATACAAAGTGATTGGGTACAGTTACAAATGAAGTCTATTTTAATGTTACAGTGTAAATATTTGGCCTTTATTTTAACTAGTATACGATTTTTAATCGATAACCAGAACGGTCTAGTGTATAATCTTATGCTGAAAGACACAAACAATGACATTCCATGCGTGTTAATAAACATAATCATACGTGATAAGGCAAATGTCGTCTATATTTTGGTATTGTTTCAGTAACTTAGAAACAATTCTTTGATATATTGCAACGCATTTAATTGAAACTGGTGAATTATATTTCTAGGCTTATTTGTAAAGTTTTGCCCTTATGCCTAAGTGTTTAATCGTAGAAAGGGTTCATATGAAAAGGTTAAGGTCGTGAAACGATTGGTGCATGATATCCGTTATCAGAATCGGGATTTATCAGAATCGGAATTTATCAGAATCGGGATTTATCGGAATCGCGATTCTGTTTGGAATTTACCACTTCGATTTATGTTATCGGTTTTTGTCACGTTCTGGCGGATTTTAATTCTAAGTCATTCGTATTTTAGTAATAAATAATAATTAGATGCTTTGTTTTCATTTTAAACTAGATTTTATTATTTCTGACATTGATAGCATTATCACTATTCCTGACAAACTCTCTTTAAACTTTTCCTGACACACCACTATTCCTGACACACTCTCTTTAAATTATTCCTGACACACTCTCTTTACACTATTCCTGACACACTTTCTTTAAACTATTCCTGACACACCACTGTTCCTGACACACTCTCTTTAAACAATTCCTGACACACTCTCTTTAAACTATTCCTGACACACACTCTTTAAACTATTCCTGACACACCACTATTCCTGACACACTCTCTTTAAACTATTCCCGACACACTCTCTTTAAACTATTCCTGACACACTCTCTTTAAACTATTCCTGACACACCACTATTCCTGACACACTCTCTTTAAACTATTCCTGACACACTCTCTTTAAACTATTCCTGACACACTCTCTTAACACCATTCATAGGAGTTTGATTTCTTTTAAAAACCTAAACTGTTCGAATAGGAATAAGCTTGGTAGGAATGTGAGTACAAAGTTAAGTCGTGAACGTGGTAGCGACGTTTATTATCTATTGCCCATTGCATATAGTTTCAGCCCCTTTTTTGTATGCGATGTGTATTCTACTTTGTGCACATGATTTTCATTAATTACAACAGTAAGGATCCGTATAAAGCGTTTGTTGGCATGAGTTCAATTAGTTTTTTTTCAGTGCTCAGATAGTGAATTAACTAAAAGATGAAGTGACCTATCATATCATATAGATCTTGCAATTGGCATGATTTATAATGGTGTTCCTCAAATTACTACAGCTGCCGTGCTATCGCTTACCCCGCAATTTAAAATGGCAACTACTAACGTTTAACTATTTAAATTACCCTGCACTAGTAAATGACACTTCCAAATAAATCGGTTTTGATGGAATGTGACAGAAAATATGCTTTAGTTTGAAACTTGATTGGCACAGGTCCGCGCTGTTTATTAAACTAGTTAGTAGGTATACTTATAATGTCCTTTTCATATGTTAACAGTTTTCATCTGATACACAAGGACGCTATAAGCTTTTTTAATTCGTCTAGTTGGCGTATTCATGGGGATTCTGTGTTCTATTTAATGTCAAGGATCTTGTACGAATAAATAAATAAAAAAAAGAAGTATTCTGACGATTCTGACAATGTCTGTTCCGTCGAAGGCGTTGTTAAAAAGCAGTGCCCCGGGTGAGGCTCGAACTCACAGCCTCCGCATATCATATACTGTCTATAAGTACGGCGCGCTAACCGATTGCGCCACCGGGGCGACACACTTCAATGTTATCTGATAAACAAGGATAATTTATCTTCAAAGTTCGTCCAATAATTTAAGTAAATAAAGCTAGAATAATTTGGCATATTCCTAGGGATTCCGTTTTTTATTGTGTTATGTGTGAAAGGTCGTCTTTTTCCGTCAATAATGTTGTTAAAATTAGTGACCCGAGTGCTCGAACTCACAACCTCCGTATCATGGCCTGTGCTGTTTACAAGCTCATAAGCGTAAGAGCGTTTCAATTATTGGGGGTTGGGGAGCATGAGGGGAGATTGTACGATGATGAACATTGCAGGAGGCGACCACTTGGCCCCCAACCACTGACTCTTACGCTTATGAAGCGTTGCACCCACGGGAACACTAGATCAAATACAAAATATAGGGTTATTCAGATAACGAAGAAGTTTGATGCGTACAGCATACAGGAAGTTTTGTTTTCACAATCACAAACGTACATATCTAGTCAATGTGCGAACTTCTAAAAGGTAGTGCCTCGAGTGAGGCTCGAACTCACAGGCTCCGCATATCATAGCCTATACTGTCTATAAGTACGGCGAGCTAACCGATTGCGCCACCGGGGCGACAACATTTCAGTAATTTCTCAGTTTAGATTTATTTCGATATATAGGACAATAGTTGATGCAACATACAGAAATCCACCCCTCCTTCCACCCCCAAGTTTAATTCATAATCTGTCGGGTTTTAATCTTTCTTTAAATTTCCCTTTCATCTGTTAACAATTTGTTTCTAATTTATTTTGTTACATGATACAATATACTTCACCATATATTTGCACTACAAGTGTGGCTTGTTCACAAATGTACTGTTACTAACTATCAATTGCTTTGACAAAACCATCCAGCTAAGGTAGTGTTTGCAACGTAAATAGAAAAAACTAAATAACACAACGCAAAAAGTGCAATGCAATCAGTGATTAATTACATTGTTTATATGTCTCTAATACAATATTATATATGTGTATTACGAAACTGTTTGCGACCCATTATCTTAAAGTACTAAAGGCAAAAAAATAAAACAGCTCAAGAACACATGAACAGCTCAAATTAAAAAAGGCTCCAGAACAAAAACCGCAGTATAACAAATAATGAAATATACGAAAATTGTCGAAAAAAATAACCCAAAACTACGGAATCCTGCATGGACCACTATTTACCGTGTTTGATTGCTAACTCTAAGTTTAATTAACTCTTTACAGGACATTGCACAGAACAGTGCAAACTGAATTAAGAAAAGGAGATAAGGAAATAAGGAAACTGGCAAAGTATTCCTTCTCTCGTCCCCGGTAAAACTAGAAGTGTTAAAATATATCGTTTTGTGTACTCTCTTAGAAATGTAATATTTTAGCGAACGACAAAGGCGCAAAAAAGCGAGCCCATATCACTTACACGCGTGTTGAAAAGAATTCAAAACTAACGGATTGAAAACCGTTAGTTCCGGAATTGGTTTAAAGGGGAATCGAACTTTGGTACTTAAGTCGCTGGGGTTGTTGTGAAAATAAAAACTGTCGTGTATTAAAACAACCACAGCGTGAAAATCAGAATACTAGCACAAAAATAAGTTGAAGATTAAACAACTTAAAATCTCTTCTTTTTCTAGAATGCAAAATAAGCATTGGTAATCTCATTTTTGCAGCATGTTGTTATCTTGTCTGCTCTTAAGTAGACACTTAATCTCGATCATTTGCGACGTTTTGACATTCTTTGCGTTCGCCATTTATTTTTTTACCTATTTCGAATCCCCGTTCACAGTCTGGGTGATTATTGATATTCGACATTGTGTCTCATTATCATTCGTCTCTCAAAGCGGAGTCAAGTGGGAAAGTTATAAGTTACTTAAGGAGATGAGTATACTCGAGTACTGGTTAACCTCCCGGGATCCCAGGAAATACTGATTAAGTTATTGATCGTCGGTTAGCCATTGATGGCATACAATTCATATATCTAGCATACAAATTTTTGTTTATTCTTAATCTTTACAATATGCATTTTCCTTTCTTTTTTGTTTTGATACTCATTTCATGATTTAAACGGCTTTATTGATAGAGTTGGAATATACTGAAAGCAATGTCATATTTGAATTGCAAACTTACAGAAATAAAATGTTTGGTAATTGGGGTACGCATTATTTCTTGAGTCTACTTTCACTTTGTCAACAGTGCACATAATGAACAGACAAACGTATCTTGGATGAAACATAACCACTACTTTTCTAAATGTGTTGGCATTTCATTATTATATCAACACCGAAACTTTCCCTTATTGGATCTTGATTTTTCCATGAATGACACGCTTTGAAAAAAAAATGTTTTCGCAATAGAAATAAGAAAGAAAACCAATGGTTTGCTTTCAACTTTAGAAAACTATTTCTTTTTTCCCCGATATGACATAATATGAACACAAGCAGAATATTGGTATGTAAACACCGGGAGGTTTGCGGCAATTTTAAAGCATTTTGTTTCACATGAAACGTTGATAGCTGTGTCATGAGTGTTTACAAGCATTAACCGCACCGCAGCGGTGGTCTAGGGGTAGAGCACCCGCCTCACAAGCGGAAGGACGTGTGTTTGATCCCAACAGGCCGGGTTATACCAAATACTTAAAAAATGGCACTTAACTAGAGGCTTTTATTTTACGCTTGGCGTTCTGCATTAAGAGGGTTATTCACAAATAATTATCTCCATATATATAAATGAGCATCTGAAAAGATATATATAGGGAGATAATTAAATTCACAACAACGGAATGCAATTACGATCATTCACAGTGCATGATATATATATATATATATATATATATAGATATATGGAGATAATTATTTGTGAATAACCAAGACATGAAGGTACATAACAGACTACGGCGAGTGCGCCTAGCCACAGTGCAAACCATAGATACAATATCAAGGCCTTTGCCAAATCAATAAATTTGGTGACGACAATGATTTATATACTATGGAATTACATGCAACACATCTGGACAGGGTGGACAAATTTACATACATGAACTGATAGCTTTATATGAGTAAGATTCACTTAAAGATTCATGACTACTGACATGCTTTATAAAGGACAGATTTATGAACCTGTTGGATCATATAGATACAGTGAATTCAATATATTTAATTTCATAAAGGGAGATAATTAAATTCACAACAACGGAATTTACGATTTTGGGGATCTTTTCAGATGCTCATTCATAATGCATGATATATATATATATATGGAGATAATTATTTGTGAATAACCAAGACATAAATGTATAGACCAGACTAGGGGGGGGGGGGGGGGGGGGGGGGGGGGGGAGGGGGGGGGGCGCCTAGCTACAATGCAAACCATAGATACAATATCAAGGCTCTGCCAAACCAATAAACTTGGTGTCGACCATGACTTATATACTATGGAATTACATGCAACACATATGGACAGGGTGGACAAATTTACATACATGAACTGATAGCTTTATATGAGTAGGATCCAGTTAAGGATTCATGACTACTCACATGCTATATAAAGGACAGATTATATATATATATATATATATATATATATATATATATATATATATATATATATATATATATATATATATAAAATGGTTATGAAATTTAGCGGTTTTCATGACGTATTAATAAAATATATGACATATTTCACGTGATATAATCTGTTATTAGAAATGACGATATATTTATGCATATATATATAAGTCTGAGATTTAATATCTGTGTTCTGTTCTGCTAATACGCGTTTTAGGTAACTGGGGTATTTTGGTCCATACATTAGTGTGTTCACACATTGCATTTTTTCTTAAGTTCATGTAAACCCAAATACTCACATTCTTAAACATTGAAAATAAATGTGTACACATATACAAGATTTATCTAAGAAAACAATAAAAAGGTAAACAAATGTTTAAAAAAACAGTTCCCTGTTAGATTTCATTTTTTAAGACTATTCATAAATACATGAACATTGTTTTCATTGTTGCATAATTTAAAATATGTTTAGGAAAAGTTTTTTTTCTACGAAAGTTATAATAGTATTGGCTAGTATTCATGAAAACATCGCACCCTTTATAAATATTTAATCTACCACAAAATAGATAAAAATACATGTATTACAAGAATTGCAAAATGGAGTTTCCTAATGTTTAACCCAATACTACGAAAAACCGCGATGTTTATCTATATACCGTACTAACACATGCTACACCAGAACATTGGAAACCCCCAGCAAATTCGTATGAAATGTTGACTACACACTCCAGCGCCCAGTCATTACTATAACTCGGTCAAAAGGTCACGTTTTCATAGTCGGGGGTCATTTGTGCGTATATAACTAGTTTAGTATAAATTAAAAAGAGTAGAGGTTATGTCTGATTCTTTTTCAGTGCGAAGTGATTTCGAAATTCGTTTTACGTCTTTCAATATTTTTTAAGTATGTCACTCTTAAGGGAATTTATCATGATTTTTCTAAATTTTAAAATGGCTAAATATTTTTTTCCCAATATATCATGATTCTTTAAATTCAATTCCCACGTACATGTATATTTTGCGCGTGCTCAAGCGCGTGTTCAATACGCATGCATGTATTATCATAAATTACTGCATGCCCTTCCGAAAATCCCAATATCTGTCATTGCAACTTCTTTCGTCTGCCGCGTTGAACTCGTGGTTTAATAATATGATTTACTCGTTTGATAAATTTCTTTCAGATTGAGATATAGAATAAAAAAGATTATTTTACAGTGTTTTGTACAATATGGGAATATAAATACTCGTACGCATTGTGGTGAAAACCATATTGAACTTGGAGCCTACGGCGTCTCGTCCAATATGGTTTTCACCACAATACGAACGATTGCAATATATTCCCATATCGTACAAAACACTGTAATATAACCTTATAATATTGTACGAGAACATATTTGTGGTGAAAACCATAATGGACGAGACGCCGTAGCGCCGTAACCGACAGCGCCGCCAGGGCGAATCTTTTAACCAATAGCCAAAGGAATAATACTTGTTAAATATGTCGAGTCTCAATATTATTTAAAAAGCAAAGTTTATACATTTATTGAATTAATCATCGCTAATTCAAGTGGGAAAGTTATCAATTACTTGCGAAGATGGGTGTGGTCGAGCACTGGTTAACCTTCCAGTATCCAAGTAAAAAGTAGTGGTTAGGTTGACTGATTGTCTGTAAGCCTCGCATGGCATAAAAGGACCCGGAGTATTCCATCGGTTTTAGGTACCCTTGTATATTAAAACATCAGTCACCACAACATATTTATAAAGTATATATGCAAGCTCTGAAAATAGAATTTGATAACAGATGAGTGCCGAATAAATATAAGCGAAAGAGCCTTCAAGAACGGTTTATGCAACCTGGGACTTTTAATGAAGAATGTGCTTGGTCTCCGTGGGAATGGTACAACAAATGGTTGGGATAGTGCTAATTTTTCATTCCTGGGTATTTTAATGAAGTTTTTGTTTGCTCTTCGTTTGAATGTCAACATTCTAAGAAATATATAAATAAACTAAAACTGTGCCCTGTGTGACGCTCAAAATCAATACCCACCGCATAGCAAAGTTTATACCATTAACCATGACTATTTAAATAATCGGCGTTTTGTTTGTATCTAGTTTAAAATAAGCAGTTTTAGTATGTATTTGTTCAGAATGACATATATATATAGTATTTACTGAAACACGTATGTCAAAAATGTTGTTAAAAGTAGTGCCCCGGGTGAGGCTTGAACTCACAGCCTCCGCATATCATATACTGTCTATAAGTACGGCGCGCTAACCGATTGCGCCACCGGGGCGACACACTATCCACGCATCCCATTGTACAATGATTTTTATCGCCTTTTACCGACAGAGTGAGATTGGGTAATATATAAACACCGTGGTACAACAAATGGTTGGATTAGTGCTAATTTTTTTTTCCTGGGGATTTTAATGAAGTTTTGTTGGCTCCTCGTTTGAATGTCAATATTCTAAGAAATATGTAAACAAACTAAAACTGTGCCCTGTGTGACGCTCAAAATCAATACATACCGCATAGCAAAGTTTTTACCATTAACCTTGACTATTGAAATATTCGGCGTTTTGTTTGTATCTATTTTAAAGTAAGCAGTTTTAGTATATATTTGTTCTGAATGACGTACATATTTCAGTAAATACTATATACATATATATATGTCGAAAATGTTGTTAAAAATGGTGCCCCGGGTGAGGCTCGAACTCACAGCCTCCGCATATCATATACTGTCTATAAGTACGGCGCGCTAACCGATTGCGCCACCGGGGCGACACACTATCCACGCTTCCCATTGTACAACGATTTTTATCGCCTTTTACCGACAGAGTGGAATTGGGTAATATATAAACCACTGTGGTACAACAGATAGTTGGGTTAATGCTGTCTTTTCCCTTCCAAATATGATACATTTATATCCCGGTATTGATTATTCTCCGAATGATATACATACAACAATTTTCAGATTAAGTTTAATGGAAAAAGAAATAGTAATAGCAGTAGTAAAAATTGTAGTAGAAGAAGTAACATCTTAAACGTAGATATATAAGAAGTAGTAGTGGTAGTAGTAGTAATAGTAGTAATAGTAGTAGTAGTAGTAGTAGTAGTAGTAGTAGTAGTAGTAGTAGTAGTAGCAGCAGCAGTAGCTGTAGCAGTAGCAGAAGCAGTAGCAGTAGCTATACAACATTGCGTTTAATTATCGTTCGTCTATCACCGCTGATTAAAGTTGAACACTTATCAGTTGCTTGTCAAGATGGGTGTGCTCGAGTCCTGGTTAACTTCCCAGTATCCAAGAAAAAAGTGGTTGTTAGGTTTTCAAATTTTAGTTTAACTTTTTTTTTGAGAAACAAGTTATTACAACTCTACTCATGCTCAAAATCTTCCTAAATAGAACCAGTACTAGACAAAGAATAGATGTTAGCCTTAACGACATACAAAAGATGCAAACTATTCAACATTCAGCTTTTAGGAAGCTTTGTTTACTAAACTAACAGTCATTAAAGATGCTAAAATTGGTGCCCCGGGTGAGGCTCGAACTCACAGCCTCCGCATATCATATACTGTCTATAAGTACGGCGCGCTAACCGATTGCGCCACCGGGGCGACACACTATCTATACATACCAATTTACATCGAGTGTTATTGGCTTTTACCAACTGTAATGATTAGATTAACAAAATTTTAACTAAAACATCACGGTGCAACAAACGGTGGGTAATGGTGTCATTTTTATCTTCCATATAATACATCTATATTGATTCGACACGTTATTCCATACCGATTTTGTTTAATAGAAGAAGTAGTATTAACAGCAGTAGCAACAGAAACAAAAGTAGAAAAACTACCAGTAAAATAATAATAGAAGTTGTAATATTAGCAGCAGCAGTAGTAGTAGTAATAGCAGTAGTAGAAGTAGTCACATGAGTAGCAGTAGTAGTTATAGTAGTAGTAGTAGCAGCAGTAGCAGTAGCAGCAGCAGTAGTAGTAGTATCGTCAGAAGCACGCATTTCGTAAACGGCATTTCGTTTGTATGTTATTTAGAGCGTATGACTTTAAGAAAGCATATGGTCAGAATGACAATTTTTTTTAGCAAATACATTATGTCAATAACGTTGTTAAAAATAGTGCCCCGGGTGAGGCTCGAACTCACAGCCTCCGCATATCATATACTGTCTATAAGTACGGCGCGCTAACCGATTGCGCCACCGGGGCGACACAGTTTTACCTACCATTTTAAAACGATTTTAATTGGCTTTACCAACTGCAATGATTAGATTAAGTACTAAACTATCATGGTGCAATAAACGGTGATGTCATTTTTCATACATGTTATACATCTATATATTCGGCACTTTATTCTATAAAACAAAGTTATAGTAGTAGTTATAGTAAAAGTAATAGTAGAAGTAGTAATATTAACAGCAACAGTTGTAGTTATAGAAGTAGTAGTAGTAGTAGTAGTAGTTGTTGTTGTTGTTGTTGTAGTAGTAGTAAGAGAAAAATTAACAGTAAAAGTAGAAGTAGTAATATAAGCAGTAGCAGTAGAAGTAGTAGTAGTAGTAGTAGTAGTAGTAGTAGTAGTAGTAGTAGTAGTAGTAGAAGTAGTAGTAATAGTAGTAGAAGTAGTAGTAGTAGTAGCTGTAGTAGTAGTAAAAGAAAAAATAACAGTAAAAGTGGAAGAAGTAATATTAGCAGTACCAGTACCAGTAGCAGTAGCAGTGGCAGTAACAGTAGCTATAGCAGTAGCAGTAGCAATCATAGCAGTAGCAGCAGCAGTATTAGTTGTAGTAGCAGTAGAAGTAACAGTAGCAATAGAAGTAGTATTAGCAGTAGTAGTAGCAGTTGCAGTTGCAGTAGCAGTAGCAGTAACAGTATCAGTAGCAGTAGCAGCAGCAGCAACAGAAGAAGGAGAAGTTGTAGTAGCAGAAACAGTAGCAGTAGCAGCTGCAGCTGTATAGTAGCAGTAGCAGTAGCTGTAGCAGAATCAGCAGCAGTAGCAGTAGCAGTAGCAGAAGCAATAGCAGTAGTAGCAGCAGCAGCAGCAGTAGCAGCAGCAGAAAAAGAAGTAGTAGTAGTAGTAGGAGTAGTAGCAGTAGCAGTAGCAGTAGCAGAAGTAGTAGCAGCAGCAGCAGCAGAAGTACTAGTAATAGTAGTAGTAGTAGTAGTAGTAGTAGTAGTAGTAGTAGTAGTAAAAGTAGCCATATCGGCTTATTGCGTGTAATTATCGTTCGTCTCTCACCGCTGATTAAAGTTGGACAGTTATCAGTTGCTTGTGGAGATTGGTGTGCTCGAGTCATGGTTAACTTCCCAGTATCCCAGTAAAGAGTGGTTGATAGGTTATCGAATTTTAATTTAATTTGTTTCGAGAAACAATGTATTGTTTTGCGTTGCGTTGCGTTGTGTTGCGTTGCGCCTCGTTGCGTTGCGTCGCGTAGCATCGCATCGCATCGCATCGCATCGCATCGCATCGCATCGCATCGCATCGTATCGTATTGCGTGTGCATTGTAAATGCTACTACACTGGGGCATCATGCCACAGACACATGCTATGTTTCCCCATCCAGCCACAGTACACTGACATACGGTGACGATCAGATCCTTTAAATGCCAGAGTACCAAATGTGGAGGCGTCTAGTACAATGTTCAATGTTTTGGTATACCCCGGTATAGACTTCGAGCGTGTTTTGCCTGAGTTGTAAGAACCTTTTTCACAATCGAAGAAAAATAAATTAAACTAAAAGCCTGGTCGGGGATCGAACCCACGACCTTTCCCGTGAAAGGGGTGCGCTGCCACTAGACCACCGCTGCGGAACGTCACGTGTTTATACAACAGCGAGTAAGTGGGTAAGACCTAGAACAAATCAGAGTAAAATCCTTCCGCAAGTAATTGGACTGGCAACTTACTCAAATTAAGTGTTTGGTCCGGGCTAGGCTCGAACCCATACCCTCATCAATGAGAGGTAGATTGAGCTTGATGTGGTGTTTATCCTGTAAATTGGAAGGAAATAGAAATAAGTGTAAACTTGGAGATTGTATAAATATGCATATACGTCTACCTGACACTGTCAATTTCATGAAAAACAATCTCTAAATAAATTTCAGATATTTTAGTACTTTTATTTATATTTCATAACGTTTAATTTAATCCAATAACAACCCAAATACCATTCCCCGGGCCATCCCACCTTACAACTGAAACTACCAGAGCCCAATATAGATCAATACATGTATACATAAAACAGACATCAACACCTAACATGCATGCACCATAATGTACTGAAATTATTTGTTTTCGTTCGGGTGTTGTTTGTATTATTTAATACGCAGTAACGGATTCCTTCACTCTGATTGGCTGACTAGCATGCTATGTTAGATATGTTAATTAGTATTTATAACTTATTTTTTGCAGAAAAATACACATATATATATATAAGACCGTGCGAATGTATAAGAGAATTATTGCTAAAAGTCCCCTTCAAAATAAGCGACGCTTCCCATTGGTAGATCCGATGAATGAAATAATACACACCCTTATCGCGATACTACAATTGAAATATAGGTTTACCTCTCAGTGACCTTCACGTAGATATTTGATATTTTATTCATTTTTGGAATATACGAAAAAGTACCCTTCTGTGTTGATACAGGGAAATACCCGCAAATTCATATTGTAGCGAGTCCTGTATCTGGAGCATACACAGGTCGTTTGCACAGCTGAATCCATACTTGGGCTTAAATACAGGCAGTTATTTTAGAGAGGACTATTTAATCCATGTGTACCATTATATGTGATACACCACGGAAGTTAGCGGCGGTTGGTCACATTTTAATAATGTGGTGTACTAATGAAATATTACAAGGCTGACGAACACTTTCTAATATATACTATAAGTGACTTAATAAACCTCTACTTGCGTAGCTCAATCTATTATATAACGGTACCTGCTGATATATTATAAATAAAAATATGAGTACACTTTGAGAAGGTTTTATTAATTCTTGCGTGTACTAAAAATATATATATACAAAGTAATGTATATAAATAACAATGTACTTATGTACAGGGTTATATGGTTCACTATTAACAGTAAACACTACTGTATTATGGTTATAGGGAATGACAAATGATGTTATTAGTATCATGGGCATTCAATATAGAACTATGCAAGACTATTAACTAAATAGACTTATATGTTAAACCCCGCTCACTTAAATTCAGGTACCTGTACAGCCACATTCATTCTAAGTCACCTATCATACCAGTAACAAAAATAATATTGTTGCGGGTTTTACGGCATACTCTAGTTTGTTGATATTCCTATATTGACAATTAGTGTTTGTATGTGGTAAACATGGTCGCTAACGATATTGTCTTACAAATAAAATTTTACCATAGCAACCGAGCACAATAAGTATGCACAGGTATACAATCAACAGAAATCAATTCTGTTGAAGGTTCAGGTTGAGTCGGATACTTTTGATACCGTTAGCAAATTTATTTGCGCTATAAGCAAAAGTGTCTGGCCTAACATATAGGTATTACAAATAGTAAACTACCATAATAACATTCATACACTCTATTCTACTGTTTAACTCATCATTTGGCAGCACAATGTAAAGTAAATAATTAGTCTTAATAATTAATCGTCAATTTTTAGTCATCAAAGAAAGTCTCATATAAAATCTGCATAAATATAAGCAATTAAAATATTCAACTAGACTACAAGTAAAAAAAGAAACATATATATATATATATATATATATATATATATATATATATATATATATATATATATATATATATTATAAATACTTAAACTCCAAAGTAAATAATCATCGGTCATCATCATCATCATCATCATCATCATCATCATCATTATCATCATCATTATCATCATCACACTTTATCAATAATCGTCTATTAGTTTTAAATAATCATCTTATATTTTTAAATAATCACCTTATCCGGCAAAATGACTTAGTTAAAAGAGCGAGGGTAAATAGATACTTATACATACATACCCCGGCCGGGTCATACCAAAGACTTTAAAAATGATTATAGAAGCTTCCACGCTTGACGCTCAGCATTTTGGGGAGAGTTCTAGGTCTGGTCGGCCCGGTGTCAGTATAATGTGACTGGGTGGGGGTATCATACCATGCGTCTGCGGCATGATACTCCAGTGTGACAGCGCTTAGAATACTGTCTCAAGTAGACACCGTCGCGATATGACAAGCGACGCTAACACCATACAACATATAGATACATACAGAGAGGACCGTGTGAAACTGATTGAATACTAATCCGCTAATCTGCGGAATCAATAGCGTTTGATTGCTTGAAGTAAATATCTTATTAAAATATTTATTTTTGTGGGTGTTCTTTCTATGTGGTTAAGATCTAAATAGATATTTTTTAATTGAACTAGTTTGATATCTAGGAAGAGGTAATGGTTGATTGACAGTTTATTTAAAAAAAAGTTATTTTTTATTTAGATAACAAACTGGATCACAGTTAAGTCGTTCACAATCATTCAGTTTACGCTTGCCCATGTTTAATCGTTAACTTTATCTGAAAGTATTGACAGACAGACAGACAGACAGACAGACAGAGTGAGTGAGTGAGTGAGTGAGTGAGTGAGTGAGTGAGTGAGTGAGTGAGTGAGTGAGTGAGTGAGTGAGTGAGTGAGTGATGAATATTTAGCCTCAGTTTTATCGAGGGCTAACAGACAGTCAACCTTATAGTAGAAGTAGTAGTAATAGTAATAGTAGTAGTAGTAGTAGTAGAAGTAGTAGAAGTAGTAGTAGTAGTAGTAGTAGTAGTAGTAGTAGTAGTAGTAGTTGTAGTAGTAGTAGTGACAGTAGCAGTAGCAGGTAGCAGTAGCAGCAGCAGCATTAGTAGTAGTATCAGGTAGCAGTAGCAGTAACAGTAGCAGGTAGCAGGTAGCAGGTAGCAGGTAGCAGGTAGCAGGTAGCAGTAGCAGTAGCAGGTAGCAGGTAGCAGTAGCAGTAGTATGCATTATACACACTGATGAGAACATATGTATTCGTTTGTTATATGTATTATGTACATCAGACTTCTTTTATCATTATCTGTTTTTAGATTAATACAAAGACATTTCAAAATAAAAGATTTATTGTTAGATTATGTGCTTACCACGGTGTACCTCCATCGTACGTGTAGGTATAATTAAAGTGTCAGCTCCCTAAACAGAATATATTTCGATAGATCTGGAATTGTTTTATTTCTTTTGATAGTTTGATATCTAAAGCCAAGTTGTTGTTGTTGTTTGTTTTATTAAAAAAAACCCGTCAAAGTGTTAAGAATGAGCCCGATCGTTTGAAAATGTATGTATATATAAAAACAATAAAGGGAGATAGTCTATAGTTGTTTTCGTTTTTTGCAAAACTGCGGTTTTAACATACTTTGATATGTAAAGTGTTCTTGTGTCATGATATAGCATATATCACCACTTTAATATAAATTATAGTCCCTCTCTCTCTCTTTCTCACTCCGTCATAAAATGACAAATCAGCCGTTATCAATTTTCTGATACTGTCTTGTCAGTAACACCATTAAATAATACAAACAAAAGCTCGAGATAGCATGCTAACGTTATTAATATGATAATAAAGAAATGAGGATGATGACCGCATTCTCTCAAACTTAGAATAGAGCATCCAATCAAGTATCCAATTTTAAAAAGTGAAACCGCACGTACGATATGTTTTGCCAGTTTGTACATTATATACATGTATACAGCGACGTACCAGATTAATGATACATATTCCTGAAGAACAAACAAAACATTTCGCACTAATTGCCTCTGTCACACGACACCTACTTAGTTTTTCGTCATCATGGCGTGTGGACACTGGATACAGGGCCAGTTTACACGTGTGTGAACAATGACAGTAACAATGACAATAACAATGACAACGACAACGACAACGACAACGACAACGACAATAACAATTACAATGACAATGACAATGACAATGACAATTACAATGACAATGACAATTACATGGACAATGACAATGACAATGACAATGACAATGACAATTACAATGACAATTACATGGACAACGACAATGACAACGACAATAACAAGAACAATGACAAAGACATCGACAACGACAATAACAATGACAATGACAATGACATCGACAACGACAATGATAATGACAATGACATCGACAACGACAACGACAACAACAATAACAATGACAATGACAATGACAACGACAATGACAATGACAACGACAATGACAATGACAATAACAACGACAATGACAATGACAATAACAATGCAAATGACAACGACAATAACAATAACAATGTCAACGACAATAGCAATGACATCGACAACGACAACGACAATGACAATGTCAATGACAATAGCAATGACATCGAC